>PPJW02000016.1:0-252440 GCA_003705905.2 Lipomyces sp. NRRL Y-11553 | reverse complement strand
AATGGTGTACAATAGCCAGGTCCGCTGCCTGGCGCGAGGACTTATCAACGTGAGCATCTGACCCCACAGAGGCCGTGCTCGAAACCGACCGTACGCGTGGTCTGGTATCGTCGTGTCACGAGAACTTCCATTGGCATCGTAGTGCCGGTTTTTCGGAGATAATGAGTCAGTTAAGGCCGTTGTAGTATAGTGGTCAGTACACTTCGTTGTGGCCGAAGAGACCTCAGTTCGATTCTGGGCAACGGCAGTCATTTGCCGTCCAACGTCTTATGTTTTTATTTTTTGTTGTTTTACATTTCTTTTTATCCCGTTAATTACTGGATCTGCTGCTGCGCTGGTAGCGTCGAAAGGACGCGCATAGAGTCTGCCCTTGTGTCACTCTGAGCTACTCTCATAGCCGCAGCTTGCTGCAATTAAGCCCTGAATGCATTGAACATATTGCAGTAAACGTTACGGGCCCGCCTTCTCCGTTGTTATAATATAATATCGAGTTGTATATATGCATTCAAGAGGCTATTGTCTCGATCCCTTCGGCTCTCTGTTTCGTGGACGTACAGGGCCGTCGTCATATTAGGCTCTCGTTGATAACTTTCATTGTTCAAAGGCCGAAGCTAACAGCTTAACTTTATTTTGGCGAAACCTCCTCGACTTTTGAATCTGATTCCCCTCTCCAGTCTCAGCCCGGCGACCATTTCAAACCAGTGGAAATCACGATACTTGCAGCACTGTAGTCGTTTGCCTATGCAACACCGCCATTATGCGGCGGCAGACAGAGTCTCTTATACTGCTGCTGCTGATCATAGTCGCGGTTTTACTGGTTCTCCGCTCTGGGTCTTCCCAGTCCGTCATTGAGGATTCAAGTCATCTGCAGCCCGAATCTACCTTCTCCGGTATCGGCACTTGCTCCAATATTCATGCGTTCACCAGCGAAAAGGCAACGTTGCTCGCGTCCGTTCTTAACGAGGACCTTACGTCTTCGCGCGTGCGGTTCTTAGGATCGCAGAAATACAATTCCAATCTACTGCCCCTCCCAACCAGTTCGATGCACCAGTACTTTGGTTTGGTACGGTCAGGCGAAGATACTGTCCATGATGTTCAGTGGTGTTTTATGCGCTGGAAGAAAGTGCCGATCACGGAGCGAAAGGTTATAGAGTGCACGACCCAGCCAAAGACCCTCGACCCTCCGCACTTTCGGCCGATAAGCGGCGCCTGCAAGAAGTGGGGTTGGCTCGAGGTCGACCAGGGTTTTCTTGATCCTAGGATTTTGTTCTCGCCGTTCGGTGAGCCATTGATGGTCGTCGGATCGAACTCTCATGAGCACTGTCTGGGACTGTACGTTATCGATCTGCGAGTTCTCATCCCGGAACTCAGCCAGGAAATGCAACTTAACCACGTCCCAATCCGGTTCAGAAAATACTACGAGCTAGACTCACCTACTCCGGAGGAAATTTCAAAGAATTGGTTCTTCGTCTGGGGCCTGAACAATGAGGAGTATATTCACCATGACCTCAAGCCACCACTAGTGACGAGCATACAAGATCCGACGACTAACATAGCAGAGGGTGATCAAGAATGCATCTCCGCGATAGAGCATGACAATATACACCTCCACCAAGCCACGAATGCATTACGGTTGACGCTTTGTAACTTTCCGTGTCAGCCAACTGCAGACAATACGGTGTTAATATCGATTGCACACATTAAACGGATTCGGCGTATGGACATTTTATATGAGCGTTATCTTGTCGTTATGAACGCTACCGCGCCTTTCAGTATTATTGCCCGATCAAAAAGCCTCGTATTCGCTGGCATGGACGAGTCGCATATGCTCTATACTGTCAGTATGGCCTGGGACACTTCCGTCAGGACCCGAGATTCGTGGGAGGATTCCAGCCATTCAGGACAAGAACGGTCCAGGAGTAAATCTGAAACATCAGGTCCGCGTCTCGCTCGTCGGAACGGATTGGTGTCTGACGAGAATCTCCAGTTATCTTTGGCAGAAAAAGTTGCAGTCGCAGACAGCGCGCCAGTGGCTGATAATGGTGCTACTCTTGCAGAGCTTGAGCTAGAGCCCGACGAACCAAAAAGTCCATTAAACCCGTCCGAAGCACCATGGGCACGGATACAAGACCTGCGACATTCATTGCTGCGCGAGATGCCGCTGCAATTTCCGCGGAATCCAATCGTGACCGATTACTTCCATGGCTGGCTTAACGATATTGTCATGATTAATTTCGGCATACGGGATACTGAATCTGCCGTCATTCATGTCAGCGCGCGAGATCTCGTCAATTGTCTTGTGGACTGCAGAGTATCTGCAGAATCTACCCGGTGACCTAATGGCGTAAAATGTGTATTTTGTATTTTACATTTTGTTGTATTTTAGAATTGGTTAGATTGGTTTTGTAGATCTGATTTTTTTTAAGACCACATCATTACATAAGAGTAAAATTGCATGTCTGGCGCCAAATTGGAATCTTCTATACAACGAGTTTCTTGCTTATTTATACATTACATAGTCTTCGTAATGCCCGAATCATTCCATCCGAACGAACTGTCGCGCGTTTCTTCCAGCAATCGCTTAGTGTGCAGGTTTCTTCTCCTCGGACTCAATAGACTTCAAGAACGTCCTGTACGCATGTTAGCAAGGACTTTTCATGTCCATTTTACTACCTGGTAAAACAAAAGAAAACAAAACGCACTTGACAAAGTCCTCCTCTTCAGGGCTGGAAGCGTTGATTGGCGGCATTGTAGGCGTCTCGGTTTTCTTTCCCCTTGTCAAGCCGAAAATAAGAAGACCTGTGGATCCGAGAGTTGCGATGGCGAGCTAGTATTCAATTAGTCTATTTAATTCCTCACTTTCCAACTCCATGCACAAGCAATGGTGCTTTGGTGCGGCAGTGATAAATTCTTCCGAATCCATTGAAAATCATGGAAGACGTTTGAGAGGGCGGCGCCGGCAAAACTGAACCATTGAAAAAACCATACCTGATGAGGCTTCACGGCCCGTCCTAAAATGTGATATACTGCTCCGGCCATTGTGTCTTTTCTTGCAATATTACTAAGAAATTTATTAGCATGATCAATCTTCCATAGCATCAGGGTCAGTTCCGCAGAAGAACCACCACCAACTACACTCGAAGAAGGCATAAACCCCTCACATGCGTTTCGGAAGCCCAATAGATTAATCCAAAGTATATAGGAAATGGAGTACATACCTTTTTGCTGATGCAATATTCGTTCCAGCGCAGTTTAGTGATCCCGGAAACCTATTCGGTTCATGATTGGGCCGTACAACCGTTGGTTGGTTGCTCGCTTGGATTAGGGTTCTTAATCACCAGTCACAAATCGGTGACTCGTTACCGGGTGCAGTAAACTGCGTCCAAAGTTGGGGATGAGGCTGATGACACTATCAAGACTTTATTGCATCTGATAAGTTATAGCTATTGAATATTTTACCATTCATTGGATCATGAGCTCATCGTCCAACAATGGATTTGGTCGGACGACGGCTGAGCCTTCGTGTTGTGTCCAATGTAGCCGCTGTAGATTACGTTCATACTAACAAACCAACAGTTGTAATGGTGCGTCAACTGCATTTGTATTCTTGGCCAGTCCAGAGGAATGCACAAGTATACGTGTATTTGTAAATCCGGTGATGTTACTGTCATTTTTAACTATCGAATGAAATCGTATAGACATGTGCTGGAATTCTTTTTCTGCAGTGCCGTAAACCTGCATACTGGTCAAACTCCAATCCACTACGCCCCAAGCAGCCCGAACACCGACACGAGTTTTGCAAAATAAAATATGCACCATCCAGCAACAATAACGAACGAAATTATACACACTATCCTGCAATATTTCCGGCGGTTACTGCTTTCGAGTTTTTAAAACGAAAACGCCGGAGACGTCGTTCCAGACAGTCGACATCTCGCGTTTCAATGTCTTCCAGGTGAGTAACTCCAAGCTAATGCGATAACCGCCTGCGGTCAACCAAATCGGACTGCGGTGGTGGGTATCTGGGTCAAACCCCTTGGCGACAGGTGGCGCGAGGATGAGCTGCTCGCGGCGGGTGATGCAGGATGCCGTGGCGAGAATGACTTCTGCGCGAGCGCGCGAGTTACGGTCTTCATTGGGGAGCGATGCCTGAGTGAAGTAGAGTTCCCAGGGTGACGACTGACGAGGCCGAACTAGATACGCGATCATGGTGTTGCGGTGGCCCGCGACGATGAGATCGAACCGGTCCACAAACTCTTCACTTGAAGAACTTGATGAGTCTGTGAGTGCTGAGGCCGTAGACATGGTGCGGCGGAGGTTGCGACGGTGCCAGAAATACCGCACACCCCAGTATTCGAACGAATACTTGTCCGGAACAGTTAGATCGTCTTTATTCCTCGATGATCTGGACAAAATGGAGCCGCCGTCATCCGGCGAGGTGGGCAGAAGCGAGGACGATAGTGAATTCAACGAATATACTCGCGTCTTAAAGTCAGAAGGTTTGAGTTCGACGCGAGAGTAGTTCGCAAAATAGAGCTCCGTATCAGGAAGTTTGCTGATCTTGCGGGTACTGCGGCGCATGGGTCTGCTGGCGATAGCACACACCTCCCTGTCGGAGAATCCGAATCTGAAGATTATGCCATAAGAAGAATATGGCCGGAAAGATACAAGAAAAAGTCGGTTGCGGTCGGCAGGGTCAGACGAAATATCGATTGAGAGCAGGTCATCTTTGATGAAGGACAAAAACAGCGGCCTGTTTGGCACCGGGGGAAACAGTCTAGCAAAGTCAGAATGCGACAGATTTGAGGCATAGGCAGGATCATTTGCCGCGAGCTCTGCGCAGACGGTGCAAGCCTGGTCGTACGCCAGATGCTCGGACGACACAATGCTGCAATCGGACAGGGACTCTCTGTGATTGCCGGGTGCCAGTTCGGGCATAATGGAGATTATAAGGCCCCGGCCGGATAGTGAACGTTCGCAGAAAACAGAATTGAAGGAGTGAGCAGGTTACAGACAGTAACAAGAGAACAGCAGAGGAGTGGAAGGAGCGTCGTGTAAGTATAAATGTATGTTTTGGCTTCGTTGGTGCAACCGGAGACACAAACTTATTAAACGGTATTTTTGGTGTGTTGCTGTTTAACCCCCGCCAAAACAAAGCGCACATTTAAAACCACACTACCACAGAGCACCAACCATATTGTATTAAACCGTATTCTATCTGTTAATACATAATTCTACATGTTATGAGCTCAATTCAAATCGGTTGGACTCAGCTCATGCAGGCTACTCTCAAATGTTTTTGCAATGTTGACCGAATCGCCAATATTTCGTCGTACCTGTCAAAGTCAAAGTGTGTTCATCACTCCCGAGGTATCCGAAGGAATATCGTGTTACCGTCATACCAGCATTTGTGCTCAAGATCCTATCCCGGTCGCATATAATTCGCTGTCAGCCACCGGACCAACTTGAGCAGCCATTACACGTGGCAGTCATCGGGCATAATAATTTCCAGATGATCGTCAGTGGCCGATGGTATACACCACCAGCAACAGTAGGTCCACAGCGAGTTCCTTCCTCCTCTTGTTTATTGTTATTTTAGCTATGTCTGCACTACAATACCGAAACTCATAATTGCTTGTTCTCGCAGTTATCTCGGGGTATCTATCATATGCTCTGTCTCGCGATAACGAATGAGCGGAATCAAGTTAACAACGGAACACTAGCGACCCCTGAAAAACGCTTGCCAACTGACTGCTAAAAAGCCCCGCTCGATGCGGAATATGAAAACATAATAAGTTATTATTCCGCCGAATAAAATATAGAGCACTTTAACAAACGCGCTTTCGTCAAAAACTGCAATTACCGTGGCTGACAATATCCGAGACCACCGACTCCGTTCCGTCCCATGCCACCAAAAATACTGGACAAGCATACACTCAAGACCTGGCTATTGGCGGGTCCGACCTCGGACGCCGTCCTGCCGTCCTCATTCGCGATAATAGATGTTCGTGACGATGACTACATCGGTGTATGGCAGTTACTCAGTCTGTGTAATGGTTGGTACGACAATATTCTAATGAAAACGCTAGGGACATATCAAAACATCCCGGCATCACCCGTCGTCGTCGTTTGCACTCGGCCTTCCATACCTCCACGCCGAGTTGCAAGAATTTCCAGTACTTGTATTCCACTGCGCATTATCGCAACAACGGGGGCCAGCTGCCGCAAATATGTATTTGCGCTACAAAGATATGATTGGATCAGACAAGTCCCCGGCTTCGGACCTTGCGGGGATAGGCATAGAGCAGGCTGTGTATGTCCTGAGAGGTGGGTTCACAGAGTGGCAACGCGAATTTGGCAAAGATGAACGTTTGACAGAGGCCTACGATGAAAGTTACTGGAAATATTTTAATCAATGATAGAGGGACTCCGTTTCACAAAGGTCTTTGGCACAATGCCGGCATGGAGTCGCGGCTTGGCCATAACGACATACAACCCATTCACCAGCAAATAGTATTCCAAAACTAAGCGGGACTTAGGGGTGGGTGGAACTGGCTGCACAGCACTACCGGGCTTATGGTTAGACACCATCCGAGGCAACGACTATAGATGTTTGTATCCCATAGAAATTTTTATCATGGCAATCTCGTTACCATTCTACAACACGATTGACTAGTATCCAAATGCTACTCACGAACGATGAACTATTCACCATCTATCATAGCAACGACCCTTTCCTAAAGCATCTTAATATCCTATCAATACAGCAATATTACTCCGTAGCATCGCGCCTATGTACATATATCAAAACATTACAAAACTTCGCCGCGACTCCCCAACTCTTCATACTCCGCAAAGTGGCCAACACGACCGCCAACACGTTCTCCGCTCCACTTGCACCAGTCTCGCCGACTCGGACCTGAGCGTGAATGTCTTCCACATAATCCATGCTCGCCCTACCGCCTTCCAAAAACCATTTTTCCAAATCATTCGCTCTGTGTGATTGCGGGTATTTATTAAGCCATGACAGCGTGTCCAACTTGACAATCGACATTCCAGCTTGATGTCTTTGTGGTGGGAAGTATTTTGCAAACGCGTACATAAATAAACCTGCCAGAAATACACGCATGGTCTCACACGGAGTCCGGATAGGGTACCGTCTCGCAATGCCAATTATCTGGGCCGCGTGCCAAGCAAGCTTGCGCGAATGCACTGGGTCCAGCGTAAAAATAACCTGGATCCGGTGCATCGCGTCCAGCCGGTCGGCTTTCCTCTGTCGAGCAAGCGCGATCACGAGGTCCATGATTTCACGAGCTGTGTATAGATGCGAATAATGCGCAATCAGGCATGTCATGTTCATATGCACCATATCGAGAATATTATAGGGATCCGTCATCGAATCGTGCAAGTATATCAGCGCCCGCAACAGCGTTTCTTTTGACTGACTGTAATCCGTTGGAGGGTCAGGCAATATTCTCGAAAGCGCCGAATCCTCAAGTTCTCTGAAATCCCACAAAATTCGGCCGATTGCCTGGGCGCAGAGTCTTTTGCCCCAGTTCGGTACCACATCGGGCGATATGGCACCAGCAATTAAATCCCGCAACGTACGATAAAATGGCAATCCGCGGGCGAGAGTGTTCTGTCCAGATGGAAAGGCGTAGGCCGCCCATTCCCTTGCCGTCGGGGCTTCCCACAGGCGTTCGTCACACGGCATGTCGTTGCATAAGTCATTAAGGGCCATGCAACCGCGGCGAGACGATAAAGTCGAGATCGAGCTGTCGTACTCAAATACTGACCACGCAAGCCGCGTACCCATCTCTTCGTCCCTCCACGCATGCCACAACCTCTCAAGTTCCTCAGCGCTCTCGTCTCCCCTGACCGAGAACACTGTCTCCTTTGGCGGTGGCGAAAAAAGTCCCATCGACCGTGCATTAGACACGAGATAACTTCGGTACGCGTCCGCTTCTTCATATAACCGTTTATCACCGGACCCGAGAGCATGAATATTCTGCAGAAGGAAAGCCATGACGAAATAGCCGGACCGAGTATACGTGCTGTCATAATTCCCCAACCACAGTAGTGTCCGTTTACACAGTTCGCTCAAAGTATCCGCAAATTGATGCGACCCCTCCATATCGGCGTAACTAGCCCCAACGCTTATCATTGTAGCTAACAAAATCGAAGGACACGTAGGAGTTCGGAAAGTCGGGCGATGAATCATTGGCAAAATCGGATGAAAGTGCTCAAAATAGAGGTGTAAAAATGTGTCAAGCGTACGTCGATCTGGGAATTTACTGATATCAACTTCGGCGTAAGGATGGCGGCCATAGGGAACCTCGAGTAACGAAATTATCTCACTCCGACATTGCTCGTCAATGCTTTCGTAGCCCAGCGGCTGCGATCCTGACATAATATTAAGCGTCGCCGTCTGTTCTAGAATCTTACGCAGAGGCGGCAATTTGACTGAATTCTCTTCCCGTGAAGTCAGACTACGCGGGGCCCATGGCCATATATCAGATTGCTGGCGTTCAGGATCTTGCTCTTGCTGGCGTCGGGTCACAAGGGAGCTAAACGGAACCGGTGCAGGTAGCGATAGCGACATTGGCGGGCCCACAGATTTTGACGAGGAGCGTAAACTTGTTGCGGGAGATGCTTCTCCGAGCCAAGACGGTGGTGCTAACGAGGTGCGATACTTTCCACCAAGTGACTGCGAAGGCTCAGTGGCCACAGTATAATTCGTTGCTGTCGCTGGAGATGCCGCTTCCGTGGTCGAAATGTATGGCTGAGGAGACATTGGAGATGGCACATATGCAGAGGTGAGCTGAGAGTCTTGTAGCGGCGGTAGCGTCTGCTGAAACGGGCCGGTTGGCTGCTGTTGAGCAACCAGCTGCGACGGTTGGCGAGATTTTTCATAGTAAAACGTCTTTGCGTATGGTGGCGTATTCGCCTGTGATGATGTGGACATTGGCGGCGTTGGCAATGATGAAACGGTTGAGGCGTCGCCGTTGGACCTGTCTGAGTTTGCACTACCAGACGGAGCAATATATGGTGCCTGCGCGGGCACAGATGAAGTTCCAGTCGAGTTATTACTTGCTAATGCTAACCGACCAGCATACAAGTCGGTGACACCGAGCTCCGCGCGGAGCCAGTCCAGCTCAAACGCACCTGGATCAAAAAGCCAGTTTTCTAGGTTATCGTTCGACATGACATTTCCCAGTGGGGACGGAATCGATGTTGGCGCTGCCTCGGTCTCTGGTGGAGGTAGCGGTGGCAACGGAAACACGTCATTCGTACGTAATGGATTGCCTCCATTTCCAGGTGTAAATGATTGCCTTATCGAGCTCGCATTAGTATTAGCAGTCGAGAAATACATTTGGGGCTGTTGCTGTTCAAGTGGCTTGGCTTCTATATGATGCAACCCTGATGAAGAGTGCTCGGACTGGACTGGCATGTCACTGCCCTGCGGGGGTGGTACCTGGACTGAAGGTTGTGCGAAAAATCTCTCTTGCTTAAACTTCGTACTCGGACTCTTTGCGGAACTAGTCTCGTCGGCCGCAGCCATTTTGTCTTCGACGATATGGCTACAGCGATTGTCGTCTTCCTCTGCAGTGTCGGCGCTGGGAGAGCCAGTGACAGCAGGTAGCCGTCTGAACTCATAAACACAATGCACGGATCTTTTGGCGCAGGCATCACAGACGTCCCCTCCAGAGCATCGAATTTTAAAACTGCGCAAAAAATTGTTAACGCGATAAACGGAAGTAAAAGGTATCATCGGACTTACTTTGCACAGCGTACACACGATTTCTTTCGGGATCGACGAGGTGCAGACGGCGTTTCATGCACAGCTCTCACATGACGACTAAGCACATCTCTAACCGCAAAAACAAAATCAGCGATACTCTATTAAATGACGGTACAATGGTATAATCGCACTTTCTGGTAAACCCTTTGGCACATACGCGGCACACGAAACTTTTGGAATGCTGCCTAACCAAATTATTTTATTAATTTGTGTACTATCTCTTAAATATAGTAGAACATACTGGTCATGTGACCGGCGATGCCTGTCAAGATGCTCATATCGCGAGAACACTCGGGAGCACGACTGACAGATGTAGGGAGCTTGCCCAGGCTGCGAAGTAGAAATTGCGGATGGCTGTTGCGGCACCATGTCGACGGCATAAGCCTCAGCGCGTTTCCACTTGCTGCAGCGATGAACAAGCTCTTGCCGAGGACTTTGGTCCGCAGAGTCCTGATGATAATATTAATCTGAACGAGTCAATCTTCGTAATCCGGGGCCCTGCTGCAACATGAAGAGAGATGAGTGTCGCGGGGCTCTTTTCGTTAGGGAATTCCAGCTTCCCGAGGCAGGCGGCGGCATAAAGTGGAGCCGGATACATTACTAGACAAAGCTAATTTGGGTCCAACACTGCCCTGTTTGACAACTAAGCAGCTGCGCAATTTTGGAGCCATAATAACTGGCATTGTACCGTACCAGACCTGGAGAGAACACCAACGACCCATGCATTGTTTCGGTGGGGACTGTAACCACGAGGGTTAGATAAAGTTCAAATGCAATTTTCCGGGGAAGCTAAAATCGAGGTATTTAGGCTCTCATTACAGTTCAGCCGCACAAGGATGGCCAGAATTATTAAACTTAACTAAGCCAGCATTTCACGTACGCTATTTTGCGGTGCAGCTTTTCCATCGCTTAGAGAGCCCATTCCTACGTCGGGCCTAATTTTTCATAGAAATCTCTGTTTGCCTTGTCTATATACAGAGAACGGGAAATATAAAGAAATGTAGCCGACTCCGAGATGTAGTGCTATGATGCGAATCGTGGCTGACAAGGCCCAAACTGGCTCATCCAAGTTTTACTTAATCTTCGACAGGTCTAGCCAAAGGCAAGCGTTCGTCCCTTTTGAAGACTTACAACCGTCCAGATGCTATGATTTCTATGTGGGCCGGTATCCGTTTCGCTTCACTACCAATCTGGATCTTTGTCGTGTTCAATTCGTTTATTCACACGTTCATGTACTTGTACTACGTATTGTGCGAGTTGGACCACTGGAGATACAGTAGTTAATAAAACAAGTATTCTATAAGTTATTAATTGTTGTCTATGACTACTCAGTAGAATAATAATGCAAATCGTAAGAGAACAAAGAATTCACAACGTGATCGTAACAAAAAGAAACAAATGAGGAATAAAAAAATAGTAACACATAAGTTATGGCATACAAGTACATTATCACAAATCAAACATTTACTATGAGATCTAACAACGTTTTTAAGTTCACGCTTTATGACCAAACGTCCTCCTGGTATAAATTCTGCGCTCTCATACTCTTTACTATTTCCTCACCCTGCTCTTCAGCAATACCACGCTGTTGGGCAATAATTTTAGCCAGAGACGCGCTCACATCCTTTGCCATGCGTGAAGCATCACCACAGACATAAAAGTATGCGCCATGTTGCAACAATTTGTTGACTAGCTGCGCGTTCTCGACCAGGCGATGTTGCACGTAGACTTTTTCTGGTCCCTGCCGACTAAACGCTGTAATGAGCTTGAATTTTTCGCCGAGCTTCTCACCTAAAGTGTCCCATTCTTCAGAATAGAGAAAATCTTCAGTCCGATTTCTGCTTCCAAAAAATAATAACGATGTACCGACCGGGACACCTGCCGCGGCTTGGGCGGCCCGCTCGATTACAAAACCACGGAATGGCGCAACGCCCGTTCCAGGACCGACCATAATGATTGGCGTTGCCGGGTTGCTGGGGAGTTTGAAGTTTGAATGTCGGATATGCACTGGGATCTTGTTACCCGCGTATCTGCCTCTGGGACCGTCGGTCGTGTAGCTGACGGCCGAAGGACTCGGGTTCTTGATACCTTCCTGTTTATATTTCAGATCAAGAAGGTAGTTAGATGCAACACCTTTCAACGGATCGGCGTCCGCTGTCGTCGGAATAGACTCGACAACGACGGTGATATGGGGCTTGGTTTTGTCGACATAAGAAGAAGACGATATGGAATAGTATCGTGGCTGAATATGGTTGATAGACTCGATAATCAACGAGAATGGAACCGACGACCAGGCTGCGCCGCCAGAGATATTTGCAAGTACCTGAGCGATATTAAGGTATCGCGACGTTACAACCTCGGAAAAGTAGTCCTTTTCGTTGCCTAACTTTGCGATTTCCGTCTTGGCTTCCTCGCTCGGGGCAAAAGCGGCCAAACTGGCGAGAAATTGGCGAGAAACGACACCGCAGATTTCAAGGTGGTAGCGAGCCACGGTATCGTACGTTGTCGGGTTCGGGAAAGGAACTTTTGTAGTCGGATCAATCGGTGTGACGTGAATAACATCATTTCTCTTCGCAGTCAGACCGAGCACCGACAAGAACCGATCGACTTCCTTGTCTGAGTTGTGTGGCCAGACGGCGATGTGGTCACCGGTAGTGAACTTAAGGTTACTGTCCTCCAGATCGATCTCGACATGCAAACAATTTCTGCTGTCTGACTTGAACAGTTCCCTACACGAAGTTATTGGTGCGATATACGGATTGTGCGGTAAGAACGGTGCAGATTCGATGCCATGAAGGTGAGCTTTGTTGAACTCGCCCAAGTAGACATTAGCGTCCTGGATTGTGAGCTCGGCTTTCTCCTCGACCTTCAACGCCGGCTCATAAACTGATTCGCGCTCCTGAATGCCGACGTGATTCGCGAACTCAGCCCACATTTCCTCTTTCCACGACAAAAAGTCCTCCTCCATCGTTCCGGTACCGTCGTCACCCATGCCAACCTCACCAATACGCTTGGCGCCCAATTTCAGTAGAGCCTCATCCAGTCGTTTAATCACGGCATTATAATGTTCATATGTATTATTTCCTAAACCGAAAGCGACGTATTTAAGGTTCTTTAACGGCTGTTCGGGATCTTCCATCTCCGAGAAGGATGGGTCTTCGCCAGTAATGAACTCGTAAAATGTAACAGCGTTGTCTGTCGGCTCACCTTCTCCGTAAGTAGCCATGACAAAAATCGCAACCTTGCCTTCGGGGAAGGTGTCCAAGTCCTCGAGGTCATACTCCTCGATGTCGGCAACCATGGTCTTCAGGCCAAATCTCGAATGCCCTTCCTTAGCCAGACGAGAAGCGTAGTCCTCCGCCGTACCAGTCTGAGATCCGTAAAACACAACGACATCGCGGTCGCTCTCTTGCAGCTTCGTGATGATGCTCCGTGTAGCTATTGACGCCGCCGAAGTGTCATTAGACTTGCCAATTAGCGATGCCGCGCTTCGCTGTTTTCCCCATAGCGTGCCCTTTGTGAAGTACGCCAACGTACCGACCAAAACAGCCCCTAGTATAAAAATGTCAAAGGCGTCGATTTGAGCCATTTGTATATTACAATCTGGGATGAATTAGTGAGCAGAACAAAATAATAAATGCATGGCCTCAAGTGCCACGCCACGACCAGTCCACGCCGGCAACTCACCCTTGAACAAATATTATTTTCGCCAAATTTTGTCGCACCAAATGACCTTAGCCCTGCCCTCGGGAATTCAACCACAGACTGAGCGATTGGAATAAAGACAGCACCCAACAACGAGAAAGAGTCAGTTTGTATGCGGAATCCAACGGAGTTCCTTGTGCGAGATGGCTGATTAGTTTGGGCCCACACTTGCAGATTGTCACCCTAGCCCTTGTCCAGGGGCTGTTGGATTCGGGGCGAATTATCGCGGTGAAGAATGCCAATGGCAATGTCAACGGTTAGGGTCGTAATTTGAGCAGGACCCAGAATAAAATCCTCGGAATAAGTTTTTGTCCGCCTGTTGTCAGCTTAAGCTACGCTTAATATGGCGTGGTTTTCCCTGAATTAATTACTAGAGTCACGTGAAAATACGAAGATTACGAAAATGATTGCCATTCGTACTCGTACTCGTACTCGGACTTGAGGCTCGGGTCCGGGATAGATTATCGAGTCTATGCCTCTGTGACAACGTTCCGAACGAGATGTATTATCGAGAGAATACACTGAAACTGGCGTTGCTAATGATGCAGATATGTGAGTTGGGCATAAGTTTGGGATAAGTCCGTTCTATCCCCGTAGTGGTTTACGTTGATGAGCCGCGCAAAAAATTTGTGAACTTCCCCAAACTCAACAGTGACGTGACGACTTACACAAAAACACCACAAGTCTAGACTTTTTCATAGAAGTAGATACCTGTTTTTTTATAAAGTATTTGACGCTCCTGAAAAATGGCACCACATACTGGAGCAAAGGATAAGTCCAATTCTGCAGCCGCTCGAGTGTTGGGATCAGGTTTGTTGAGTTTATCTTAGAATCGTCGTGATAAATGACCATCACGTCGACTAACGGTTGTCTATAGCTACTGCCGGTATATCGGAGTTAGCTGTCTTTCACCCGGTATGTTTAGATGGCACAATTATGCAAGAAAACGTTTCTGACTCGCTGCTGGATAGGTCGACACGACTGCGAAACGGTTGATGAGCAACCATACTCGAGTATGATCTTTAATTGGATGCAACAAAATGAGGGATGTGTTTTAATTCTAACGGGGACTGTTAGGTCACTAACTTGTCACAATTGAATCAAGTCGTGTTCCGCAATTATGCCAATGAGGGCGTTTTGCGGAAAGCCTTCTCTCTCTTCCCTGGTCTTGGATATGCCGCCGGATATAAGGTCAGTTATGCAATTATGTTCTAAATGATACGAGAGAAATTGTGGCTAAGGCGCCGCACAGGTCTTGCAACGTGTGTACAAGTATGGTGGACAGCCTTACGTTAACGATATCGTGGCCACCCAAGTTGGTGCTGACTTTGAGAACGCGTTTGGCAAAAAAACTGGCAAAGCTTTGATGTCGGCAGCTTCGGGCAGGTATGGTGTTGGTTGGTATTTGCGAATATTTGGCGGGAATTTGCTGAGCTCTGTATCTGTAGCCTTATCGGTATCGGTGAGATTGTTCTCCTTCCACTGGACGTGCTCAAGATCAAGCGGCAAACGAACCCCGAGGCTTTCAAGGGCCGTGGGTTTATTAGAATTCTTGCCGATGAGGGCATGGGATTGTACAGAGGCTGGGGCTGGACTGCCGCGCGAAATGCGCCCGGCTCGTTCGCTGTATGTATATCTGTTAAAACTTTTTAATAGATAGATACCTAACACTTTGAACAGCTTTTCGGAGGTAACGCTTTCGCGAAGGAGTACATTTTTGGCTTGAAGGATTACGGTACAGCGACCTGGACGCAGAACTTTGTTGCCTCGGTGTGCGGTGCATCGGCCTCGCTGATTGTCTCTGCTCCACTTGACGTTATTAAGACCCGTATACAGAACCGAAACTTTGACAATCCAGAGTCGGGGTTCACTATTTTGAAGAACATGGCCAAAAATGAGGGTAGGTTTTTTACATTTACGATGGATGTTGTATAATCGCTGACACATGAGACAGGAATAACCAGCTTTTTCAAGGGTCTCGTGCCTAAGCTTCTGACAACGGGACCCAAGCTGGTGTTCAGTTTTGCGATGGCTCAGACGTACGTTATTTTTTTTTTTTTTGTTTTTTGTTTTTATGTATGTGCAACGCTAACGACGGAATAGCTTGATCCCTGCTTTTGATAAAATGTTTGGCAACTAGAGACGGACTTCTTTGTAGGTTGAAGAGACAGATGTTGATAGACAGAAGTTGAGGATTTGTATCTACATATATTGTCACAATAATACTACGATGTGGGATATGACGCATTTGTGTTTTTTTACTGCTATTCGCAATTGGTGTTTGTTCCGCTTTGCGTGGTTTTTTCTTTTTTTTGTACATAGGTTATTCTGTTTGATGCGCACGCGGCAGTATTCAAGCAGCATAATATGATCCCGTCTCAATAATTGTTATGGATGCCGTAGATCGTGGGTTAGGGTAATATTGTCCCGTGCCTGCGTTTTAAGTGAAACAAAGTGTTACCAAAATTGGCCCGCGCCGCACGGAACCCTGACCTGATGTGTGGTACGAGCCCCTGTGTTGCTTACGGGGAAGGGTGACACGGGACGCGCACGGGCCATCCCGCAGCCTGCTGCTAAACGCCAAATTTCCTGGAATCCTTTTTGCCCCCTCCCGCGGTTGTCGCTTCTTCGACCCACTCACCAAGCCTGCCAGTCTTCCGCCTGCTCCCAATTATCACTCCCCCTACTTCACGATCCACCAATGCCGCCAATCCAACTTCAGCAGCCGCCGCCGCCACCACCACCTGTCGGGCAGGCAGCGCCTCAACCTCCGCAGCAGGCTCCAGGTCAGCCTGTGGCAGGCGTGCCGGTGCCGGTGCCGGTACCTATTCCGCCGCCTAACCAGCAGAATGGCCAACAGCAAGCAGGCCCTGTATCCGCATATCAGAAGCTCCAGGCTGTCAACGAACAGGCGTGGATTTCCATTGGTATGTCCTTTTCCCGGAATCGATTGTCTTTGGTTTTTTTTTTGTTTTTGGTTGGGAAATGCTGACCGTGGTACTTTTTTTTTCTACTTTAGGCAACATCGCTGATATGATGGGCGACCACGACCGGGCCATGCACGCTTTCGAGGCCGTCCTACGTCACAACCCGTACTCCATCCCGGCCATGAGTGCGATCGCTAACATCCTTCGCCAGAAGGAGCAATTTGCTCGCGCGGTCGAGTACTATCAGTCCATCCTCACGTTCTCACAGGAATCGGGCGAGACTTGGGGTGCGCTCGGTCATTGCTATCTCATGATGGACGACCTTCAGAAAGCCTACTCGGCTTACCAGCAGGCACTATACCACCTGCGCGACCCGAAGGAGCCCAAACTCTGGTACGGCATCGGTATTCTCTATGACCGGTACGGTTCACTCGAGTACGCGGAGGAAGCTTTCACCCAGGTCATGGAAATGGACCCAAAGTTTGAGAAGGCAAACGAAATCTATTTCCGGTTGGGTATCATTTACAAGCAGCAGATGAAGCACGACCTCAGTTTACAGTGCTTCAAGTACATCTTGCATAATCCGCCCCGTCCGCTCACCGAAATCGACATCTGGTTCCAGATTGGTCACGTTTACGAGCAACGAAAAGATGTATGGCTTTCCCCATGTGTTTTTTGTTGTCTTAATTTTCAAATTGAAGAATATTGACGTGGTTAGTATAAATCTGCCAAAGAGGCTTATGAGCGTGTGCTGTTGGATGACCCGAATCATGCAAAAGTCTTGCAGCAACTTGGATGGTTATATCACCAACAGAACTCGTCGTTCGCGAACCAAGACTTGGCCATCACGTACCTCACCAAGTCTCTCGAGGCGGACGGCCAGGACGCACAGAGCTGGTACTTGCTTGGACGGTGCTATATGGCACAGCAAAAGTACAACAAAGCCTATGAAGCCTACCAACAGGCGGTCTACCGGGAGGGCAGAAATCCGACGTTCTGGTGTTCCATCGGTGTGCTCTACTACCAGATCAATCAATACCGGGACGCACTGGATGCGTACTCTCGCGCCATCCGTCTCAATCCATACATCTCAGAGGTGTGGTATGATCTAGGCACGCTATACGAATCATGCAACAACCAACTATCGGATGCTCTTGACGCTTACCAGCGGGCTGCTGAACTCGATCCAACCAACACGCACATTCAGGCGCGTCTCGAACAGCTCCGCAATCCTCAGGCCCAACAAGCCAACGGCGGTCAGCCGCAGGCTGCTCAGCCAGCAGGCCCAGGCCCGCGCCCGCACGATCCCCAGGTATATCAGACCGCACCTTCTGGTCCACCAACGCCAAGGTGGAATGGTTCGATGAACGGTCAGGCACCGCCTCAACCGGGACCTCCAGCACCAGCTGGCCCTGCCCGGCCATCAATCGCGCCGCCCAACCCGCTCGCTCACCAAGGTCCGTTGGGACAGCAAGCACCTCCACCACCACCTCCTCCTCCAATGGGTCAGCCGCCACATCAGCAGCCGTTGGCACAGTATCAGCACCCGTCACAGCCGGCGTTGCAGCAACTTCCAGCTCCACATTCTCACCCTCAACAGCAGCAGCAGCAACAGCCTCCTCCACCTCCGCCGCCGCCCCTTGTGCCGCAGCAACAACAGCCGCATTTACTGCAATACCAGCCTCCGCCCCTGCATTCAACGTACAGACCGATGGACGTGCAACAGCCTGTTCAGCATGCGCAGCAGCATGAGCAGTTACCACAGATCCAACGGCAGCCGTCGCCGCCGCCGTCGACGATTCAGCCGGTCCCGTCGGCCAAGCGACATAGAGAGTGGGAAGATGAGCATGCTGGTGAGAACAAGAAGCAGGCTTTGGAGGATAAACGCTCAGAATCTGTGCCTCCGGTTGTGTCGGGACAGCAAGAGCAGAAGATACCGGGTGTTGCATCGATCTACGAAAATGCACAGCCGAGGGACGGCGGCGGTGTGGGACCGCTTGCTGGAGTATCAGGCACGGAAGGAACTGTGGTGGACGGATACGACAAAGGCGGCAAGCCCGAGTTTTCCAAGTCAAGTACACCACAGCCAGGACCAGCTGCGGCTTCGGCCCCGTCGCCATTGCCATCAATTTCAGCAAGCGTTCAACAACTACCTCTCACGTCTACTACAACTACGGCTCCAACGACAGCGGCACCGTCGGATACTCCTGCGCCGCCTGCCAAGTCGAGTTGGTTGTCGAGCGTGACCGGACCGACGACAGACGTGCCAGAGCATAAGCCGTCGCCCGCATCAGTTGTACCGGCCGCTGCTTCACCCGCACCTTCAGGGCCGCCCGGACCGACTGCACCTCCAGCAGGCGTCTCGATGGAGGAGAGGAAGGCACCTTCGCCCGGACCAACTACGGTGACAAGTACGACGTCAGCGGCACCAACTCCCGCGCCCGCGGTTGCTGCGTCAGCTGCACCAACGACACCAGCCCCAGCGCCGGCCCCGGCCGAGACGCCCAAGCCAGTGGCAGAAGAAGGACCTCAGCGGAAAGTGGAGGAGGACGAAGACTATGACGACGAGGATGAGGAAGAAGGCGAGGAGAAGAAGACGGCTGCGGTTGCGACCAAGGGCAAGGAAGGAAATGCCCAGGTAGGCAAGGACGAGGACACGATGAAGGAGGAGTAAGTTATGAAGTAGATTATCAATGTATTTGTACGTGTAACGTAAGGGTGTGCGCGGGGGGGGGGATTTTTTTTTTTATTTTGGGACAGCTCTTGCCACCCCCCTTTTCACAGTATGTATTTATGTATGTAAACACAATGGGATATCAAATGAAACGAACAAAATTCCATGGACCGCTGATGCAGGTTAGTGTGATTGGGATTGGAAGGTCGCACCCCAGGTTTTTGTTTTGTCGTTCTTGGACGGTTTTCCGATATGGCCGGCCTAAGACCGAGTTATCTCCACTATCTCCCAAAGACACCGTATTATTATCATTATTATTATTATTTTTGGGGCAGCAACCTCTCGTTTTTTTTTCTCCTTTCTCGCTTCAAAGGCCCCGATTACGTATTATCGCTCGTGGTACTGTATATGCGCCATCATTCGGATCCGCCGCTAAGAGGGATCGATGGCGGTAAAAAGTTTTGGGTTGTGCAAAATAAATTGCCACTAAGAGAACGCAAAGGCCACTGTTTGTTTCTTGTTAAACGAACCAAAGAATTAGTTAGTTACTTATATACAGCTAGTTATCCCACAATTTTAATGTTTTGCAATTGAGTGACGTAATCGATTCTTTGCGTCCCTTCCAAATTTGGTCAATATTCATTCTACAAAACAATGCCACGCCAGCCCATAACCAGACAGGTCACCAGGTCGCTATTTGTAGGCGAGAGATGTGAATAAAGTAAGTTATAGTAGTAACCGTGATAAAATTGTGGGGAGCCAGAATAAGTTGCGTGGTGGATCTTTGGACGATAGTTCCCGAATAGAGCAGGATTGTTCTGACCCGGGACCACGAGAGGGCTCAGTTCAATCCTGCCGCA
Organism: Lipomyces sp. NRRL Y-11553; assembly: GCA_003705905.2. NCBI lineage: Eukaryota > Fungi > Ascomycota > Lipomycetes > Lipomycetales > Lipomycetaceae > Lipomyces > Lipomyces sp. NRRL Y-11553. The sequence goes on along the minus strand of PPJW02000016.1, from coordinate 232,472 downwards.
GGGCTTGGACCGTGCACGTGTTGACAACATTCCTGACTCGGGCTGCTTATCCGGCGGGTCCGGGCATGCGCCTCAAATGCGTCGGCGCCGCTCCGCCCGAAGTCGGGACTTGATATTTATTCCTTGCGCTTCCGGGTCGCGAATACTGATTACAGCCCGAAGAAGCCCTGTCGTGTGCCCGGCATTTTTTTTTTGGCTCCTCCCACTCTTGCCCAGCGACAGACACACCAACATCCTTGGTGAGCAGTCAGCAATATTCGCTGCTCATGCAGTTCGTCCTCGGTTTGATGTCGCACCATTTACCGCCGCCGCCGGAGGAGGTCCCGGTGGCCGAGGCGGCGGCGGCGGCGATCCAACACACGCATCCTTCGTACGCCCTGCTGTCTTTCCTGGTCTTCCAGGCAGTCGTGCAAGTCGTGCTGGTGTGTGCGCTCGGATTCTGCGCTGCTCACTTTCGTCTGCTCAATCCGGCACTGCAAAAACACATCTCGCAGCTCAACGTGATGCTCTTTACACCCTGCCTGATCTTTGTCAAACTCGCGTCCGCCATCACGGCCGATAAGCTGGCCGACCTCGCGATAATACCGGTCCTGTTCGTGCTCACGACCGGCGTGTCCTACCTCGCTGCCCGCCTCATCAACCGCATCCAGGGATTCACTCGGCGCGAATCAAACTTTGTCATCGCCATGGCCGTCTTTGCAAACTCAAACAGTCTGCCGGTCTCGCTCACGGTCGCCCTCGCCCAGACCCTGCCAGCCCTCAAGTGGCTGCCCGACGATACCTCAGACATGATCGCGTCCAGAGGTATCCTTTATTTGCTCATATTCCAGCAACTCGGCCAGATGTTGCGTTGGTCCTGGGGCTACAACACATTGCTGGCCAAAAATGACGGCTCCGAGATCATCACCCTGACTTCTTCCCGCTTATCTATCTCAACCGTTCCTGACCGCGACCATGACAATGACGACGACATCGACGTCGAGAACGATGCTGACGAAGTCGCCCAATTTATATCCCGCAATGTCAATTCGGAGCTGTCCATCGAGACAATCGCCCTGACTGCCAAGCAGCTCATACCAGAGGACAGCTCGACGGATTCGAGCAGCAGCTCGTCCTCCGACGTATCAGATTCGCCTACTGGCTCCTTGTTCTATAATTCCGACCAGACCCTACTGCCGTCTTTTAACCGCTCCTATCGGAAGGACTCAAACCGGTCCTGGTTCTACCGCATCGTCGACAGTCCGAGATTGCACCAAGTGCAACGATTTCTCGTCAACTTACTCAAATATATGAACCCGCCGCTTTGGGCCATGATCTCTGCCCTTATCGTGGCTTCAATATCCCCGCTTCAACATTGGCTTTTTGAAGACAAAGACACTTTTGTCTACCGCACCTTCACCTCCGCCATCACCCAGACCTCCCAGGTTTCCATCCCACTCATCCTCGTCGTTCTCGGTGCCAATCTGTATCCGGACGACACAGCAGCTCCCCCATCACCAAATTTTAAGAGAATCGTTGCTTCGTCTCTCGTCGCCCGCATGCTCATATCTGGCATCGTCCTAATACCTCTGCTGGCAGTTTTTGCAAAATTCGTGCATCTCTCCATCATCGACGACCCAATATTCTTGGTCGTGCTCTTCTTGCTTGCCACCGCTCCACCGGCAATTCAGCTTAGCCAAATATGCCAGCTCAACGAAGTTTTCGAGCGCGAGATGTCGGCGGTCCTGTTTTGGGGATACGTTGTCCTGACGCTACCAGTCACCATGGTCATGGTCGTCATGAGTCTCGAGGTGCTCGAGTGGGCCGGCCGTCTCCCATCCGGATGAAGTTGATTACGACAAACTAAAAAAATGAGTTAAATGTAAAATTGCTGGCCACGGATTTATTATATAGACGTAAATAACTGGGTTGTTCGCTTTGTATTTTGTGTCTTGTCGGGTCTTTGTTGAATACGGATCGGTTTAACGTACTGGTTATTGTATTATACGGTTTTCATTCGCTCATGCCACGGTTATGTTTTGTTTGTTATGTCTTAGAAGCATTTGGCATCTTTAAAGTAATATTATTAATAATAGTAACTAACGGTTGGCGCTGCTCTCAAGTTCCCACTCGTTAAAGGTACCCTAAACCGAATAAACGCATTGGCCCAAAATATTCCCGCGCACGCGCGTGTGCAGAACCGTTCAACGGAGGCCGAGAACCTAATCGAACGAACAAGTCTGCCGAATATTAGAGGTTTTTTTTGACCAACACTTGGTTGAATTTTTTCGCCGGTGCCTCTTGTCTGCTGGTGGTCGAAGCCCCCAGACATCTGTGATCGCGGAAGCCGTACGTTGGTGCGAGCTGGGGCAAAAACCTTTGGCGTTAGGTAATCGCGAAGCTGTCAGGACCGCAGTATGAGCGATTTGGACAGGTAAATCAAATTTTTTTTTTCTGGATTGCCATGCGAAATGGGACGAGGGAACTAAGACGTTTTGTAACAGAGCGATCGAGAAATTGCGCGATTGCCAGACCTTACCGGAAGAGGAAGTACGCGAATTATGTTATCGCGCCCAGGAGTTGCTTGTCGAGGAGAGAAATGTGCAGATTGTGGATACACCGGTGACTGTATGCTTTTTTTTTTTGGTTGCTGCGGAATACCTCTTGACTGACCAGACAAGATATGCGGCGATATTCACGGCCAGTTCCATGATCTGGTTGCCCTGTTTGAGCAGGGCGGCGAGTGCCCGGATACAAACTATCTTTTCCTTGGTATGATCTCTCACCCTCAGTAGGGCTACGATTGGCCAGATTAACTAACTAGTCGCAGGTGACTTTGTCGATCGTGGGTTCTACTCGCTCGAATCATTTCTGCTCCTGCTCTGCCTCAAAGTACGGTATCCCGACCGGATAACACTAATCCGCGGCAACCACGAGTCCCGGCAAATCACGACCGTGTACGGTTTCTACGACGAATGCATTCGCAAATATGGTTCCGCAAACGTGTGGCGGTACTGTTGCGACGTGTTTGATTATCTCGCACTCGGCGCCATGGTCGGCGGTCCCGGAGGCGTGTTTTGTGTCCACGGCGGACTGTCGCCGAGCGTCAAGCATCTCGACCAAATCAGGCTGATCGACCGCAAGCAAGAAGTCCCCCATGAAGGTGCCATGTGTGATCTCCTGTGGTCCGATCCCGACGATATTGACGGGTGGGGAATATCCCCGCGAGGTGCGGGTTACCTGTTTGGCGGCGATAAAGTGCACGAGTTCAATCACATAAACGACATCAGCCTGATTGCACGGGCACACCAACTCGTCATGGAAGGTTACAAGGAAATGTTTGACGGCTCAATCGTCACCGTCTGGTCGGCTCCGAATTATTGTTACCGGTGTGGGAACGTGGCCGCGATTCTGACCATCGGCGAAGACCTCGACCGCAAGTATCGCATTTTCGAGGCCGCACCGCAAGATGCAAAGGGCATGCCGGCCAAAAAACCGGTCGCAGATTATTTTCTGTGACAGCAAACCAACCAAACAACAAAAACGTATTTTTTTTGCTGTGAAACGTTTTAAATGATTGGGAAACAACTGTATTGGCCAATAGGAGTTTGGAACTGCTTCGCCTGTTTTGTTTTGTTTTGTTTTGTTTTGTTTTGTTTTGTTTTGTTTTGTTTTGTTTTGTTTTGTTTTTCTTTCAGCAGGATTTATGTACAGTATAAGATATATATATACACGCCTGCATTTGCGTTATTTGTATTCTAGGTTGCTGTTGGATATAAAGCTAAGCAATTGTATTGATGTACATTGACTAATTTGAATCCTTAGAAAAAATGATTGAATCCGTGTTGAAAAAGTCCAGGGTTAATGATTAAAACCGAAAGTCCCAGATAATAAAAAAAATAATATATATATATAAATTATATATACAAACGGCGCGCGATCAAACTCACGCCCCTGACTCTCCATCAACATCACCCTCGGCCTCGCTGTCAATGTCCTCCGCCATCGCCATGTCAGCCTCACTGGCACCGTCATCCAACATGGCACCGGAACTGTCGCCATCATGCCCGCCGTTCGAACTACCGGTGCGGGTTCGGCCATGACTATCCCAACCCATGACCACTTGTCCTTCCAAATCAACTTCCTCGCATATTTCCAACATGGCACTTTTGGACAGTCCCCTGAACGACTTTGTCCGCACGACCCGCCCCCAGTGTCTTAAGCAGAACCGGGCCGCGGACGTGCGAAGAACATCCTCCTGCGCGATCTTGGCGCACTCCCATATCGTCGATGCAATCGCAACATCAAATCCATCTTGAATTCGTGAAATGCACAAATCCCGCAGCCGCGGCAACGCATACATATTGCTCAACACAAGCAGTTTGGCAACGGTAACGACGCTCACGCTTGTGGCGATCGTGTCACTGTAAAGGTAGTACAACAGGGCCCGGACAGTCGAGTACTTTTCGGGAATGTGCATTCGCTTACGGTGATATTCCCGCATGCGCGAGTTCGATAACCGCTTGAAGTGCGGCCACCGTGTCTGTAGTATGAGTGCGTGCACATATATCGGGTCCGACACCGGAACTTGCACACCAGCGTCTGCCGTGTTATTATCGGCCACGGTAGCCGCCTGTATCGGGGCCGCGCCGCTCGCCACACTCGTTGACCCTGGACCGTCGTACTCGTCAGGAATTGCCGTGATGACAAAATCCGATGTTTCGCGGTCATCAAACAGAGTCGAGATATCTGCATTAAGAGATTCCGCCGGTGGAATGGTCGGCGACTGTAGGTTTTGTTTCGGGGTTGCGCCATAGTATTTGAGGTCGATTGGCAAAATCCGGCAGATCACCTCATTCTCGATTCCATATTCTGGGTATAATGCTGACCCAAGTAAATAAGCTGTGGTACCAGATAGAGCAACGTAGGCCCAGGAGTTTCCCGAGAATATGTCACATGAAGAATCAGCGAGGGTCCGCCATCGCAACTCCGTAAGATCAAAGCTGGTGATCGATGTCTCGGTATTGTGGATCGCCGGTCCGTGTGTCATAAAATCAATCACGGTAGAGCCACAGAAAGCGTAAAAATGTGTGCCGGCTCGCTTGTCCTGATTTGGTGTCCCCCGACGACTCCGTCCATTACCTATCCTTATTCCGTCATCATCCTCCCCATCATTAAGCCTGTCATCAAACCGTAGATTGGCAACAGCTGACGTACGCAAATCAAACCAAATAACTTCAGACGGTCGGTCCATATCCTGTGTCAACCCACCGAAAATCCACACCTTCTCATTATGCACAGTCGCGACGTGATCGTACCGGGCAACAAACTGTCGTGAATCCGACCAAGTCATGGTCTCAAGATCAAGGCAAAATATGTCCGATATTACAGTGTGCTGTCGAAAACCACCACAAAAATATAACCGTTTACCGTCTTCGGAAAGACAAGCTGCATGTCGGCTGCGTCCGACCGGTTTTCGCCCATATGTAGTTGGAGATGACCAAGTTTGCGTCCGTAAGTCGAAGACGTATAATTCATTGAGAAACACCCCCCGTTCATTTTCTCCACCAAAAACGATAAGCTTGCCGTCTTTCCAGTATGTTGCCGTGTGCCCTACCGTTACGTCAGTAACACTTGCGCGCTGGAAATATTATTCGTAAGCACTTGTCCAACCCACCATGACGGCCACTCGGGACAGTACCCGCAGGTTCTTTTATTAGCGTGGCTTTATACGTCTTTGTATCAATCAGCATCACCGAATTGAACACTATTCCAATGTGTTAGCGTTGGTAACCTCAAGTTCATGGTGCGCACGCGAGAGGGGAGAGATCATACATTCATCGGTACTCATGGTAAAATCAAATCCGCCAAATATAAAGATCTTACGATCTTCCGGACACATTGTAACTGATGCATTTGCCGCACATGGTGGATATGTTGGGTCGGCTGATAGCGCGTGGTGTTAGATATATCTACCAGCCCACGACAAAGGTTTGGGTGTACGTACGCACGACATTCACCGATTTCGGTGGTCCAGCAACGCCAGCCGCACCGTCCACGAAGCTAGCAGAAGGTGAGAGTGTAAACGACGAATTGGGAGCTGTCGGAGGCGTTCCGAATACTGTGCCCACACTTTGCTGCATGGAACCCGGTGTAAGTGGGCCGGGTGGTGGAGTATTTGGCGGCTGCATTGGCTGTCCATTGGCCGGCGCCGGCAACGTCGAGAACTGGAAAACTGGCGAAATAGGTTCCGCCATGGCCAGATGATTAGAAGCACTCAACTAAACGGTCCCAGGTATGGCGAACTGCCTCGCCAGTTGCTGACTGACGTTTTTGCGGCCAAAAAGATCGAATAATACTTCCTAGGTTTTGTTTAGTTCGCTTTCGGAAGGTTGGGAATTTCCTCAAAGCCGGGTACCTGTTGCGTTTACAGTTCTAAATTTTATAATTCTTCCGTAGTTACGGAAGAACTATTACAACCATGAGAGCACCAACCCGGGCCGAATTCGGAAACCATCCGGGCAAACGTACTCGTACATCGTGACGGAGTGTCGAAAATATTACAGTACAGCGCAGGAGGATCAATCATGTCAGACCCGCAAACTTCTGCTGCGCCATCGTCACGGGCAATAATGCAACAGCAGCCACAGACAGACGTACGGACAGAGACTAGCGACGATCTGCCGTCGGCAACTCCGCGAGATGCAAGGCTTCTGCATTTGATGATGGCATCCATGGGAGTTACAAGTTATCAAGACCGCGTCCCACTTCAAATAATGGATTTTGCTTACCGTGCGTTTCCACCAAGGCGCTAGCTTAGTATTTATAATTAACTTTATGTTACTTAGGATATACATCTGCGATTTTAGAAGATTCACTGCTCTATGCGGATCACTCTCGCTCATCAAATCCTACTACGGCCACAGCAGCCAACACACAGATTACTGTTGACGACATCAGGCTCAGTGTTGCAGCGCGCGTGAATTATCAGTTCAAGCCTGTGCCTCCGAAAGAATTGATGCTTGAATTGGCGCAGGAGAGAAACCGACGGCCCTTGCCGCCAGTAGGACAAACATATGGAATTAGATTACCGCCAGAGAAGGTTTGTTTAGTAATGTCTGATTTCGCCTCGTCACGCGCGTACTAACTTTTCGTCAGTATTGTCTAACTGCCAAGGATTTGGATATAGATGAGGAAGCCAAAGAGCTACCGGTACGTTTATAAAATTTGTTTGCTCTAGCGGGGAGCAAAAGTATGATACTAATGTACTCCCGTGTACAGGACGACGAAGATCAGACTCTACCGGAACCGAAGCGACAACGATCCGGCTAATTGTCGCTCCAATGAATAGAATGAAATGGGTTAAATGGAAGCTATGTGTACTATAATTGCAAGTAATGTCTTTGGAGTACGGAATTAATATAATACAAATTGTATAACCCCAAAAAAAAAAGTTTCACTGAGTGGCAACACTATAGGTTCTGCGGTTCACTTTTCTCCTGCGATGACTTCAAACTCAGTTGTTTCTTCTCTTCTATATAGTCATTTGCAATCTGTTCTCGAAAATCGGGCTGCATGTAGTGCAGCATGCATTCCATCATTTTGTCCCTTTCTTCCCGACATGCCCAGCTGGTAGACAATAGTCGTCCACGATTACATTCGGTAAACACTATATAAAAAAATTTAATAAGAAGTCCTCTTCATTTTCTCGACAGCATATATGAAAAAGAGTATCTACCTGTCAATACATCCTTACAATGAGCACGCGCAAACTTGCCATGGCGGCCATTTATTTCGATTTCATCCTTGGGGGAGAGCATCCACAATGGAACCGGCTTTCGATCAATCTCACCCATAACTAAATCACGCGCATCTGTCAGATTTAATGTCGTTCTGATCTGAATCGGATTTATTACGTAGGTGGTACTTGACATCAGGCGTCGTTGAACGCCTAAACTTTAAATTCTTTTGTCCCAGCTCATTTTGGATGGGTTTACAAAAAAAATTATTGCTGCACAACAACGAGAGGCTCCCGAGCGATCTTGAAATCCTTCCCTTTATCTCATGCTCATTTACTTATCTGTAGATAAGACATAGATCTACAATGTCATCGCTAAAATTCTCGGTTCAGAAAAAGCAGCATCGCGAACGTGCACAACCTCATGCCCGCCGGAAATGGGGTCTACTTGAAAAGCACAAGGTAGGTAGAGTGCGATGTTTTCTTTTTCCTTGGTTTCCCCATAATTTTCGTATGAGTTTACAAACGTGATATTAGGACTACGTTCTCAGGGCACGCGACTATCATGCCAAAGAAGCTCGAATTAAAATTCTGCGCGAGAAGGCGCAGAGTCGAAACCCGGATGAATTCTACCATGCCATGTCTTCAAGTAAAACTGATGCGCGGGGCATCAAACAGAAAGACCGGCAGTCATCCGCTGTACTGTCACATGACGAGGTGAAATTGCTTAAGACGCAGGACGAAGGGTATTTAATTACAATGATCACTCAAGAAAAATCAAAAGTCTCGCGGCTGCAAGATAGGTTGGCCTTCATAAAAGATGAGTCCGGCCAATCCTCCGAACAGGCAAAAATTTCCGATGATCTTACGGACCTCGATTATAGCGATCTCGAGAGTGATGGAGACGGCGACCATAAGAATAAAACGAAGAGGAGGTTACAGAGCGATAAAAAACTAACGAATACCAGTGGCAAGCATTTGGTTTTCGCAGACACTTTAGAGGAGGCTCTCACGCCTGAACGGTCTTTACCAAACAAGTCACCGGAGCTAAATTCTGAGCTCAGCAAGATGCAAAAGTTGTTAATCAGAGAATTAACAGATCGGAAGCAGCGTATACAACAGCTTGAGAAGGTCTTGCAAGAGGTTCAGTTACAACGGCAACTGATGACGAATGGTCCCAAGAAGAAAATTGTAAAGAGTGATGGATCAGTGACCTGGAAATGGAAACCTCAACGGAAACGATAGATTTGTGCTACAATGAAAAATGGAACAAATGTTAAAGGACTATCATACACCGAGAATGCCCCATATAAATGTTAACCTAAGACACCGATATTGCTCCGTTAAACTAAAAATAGACATATATGGAAGAAGTATTTATTCAAAAATAAACCCTGATTGCCTGGTTCGGTATACTTTCATTCGGACAGTACGGACACTTAAAACGCTGGTTTGGATTGCCCTTGCTCATTCTGGCCAAGCTGTCTTTTGCAACGATGTGGCCACATGGCATCATCATGGGAGGATTCTCATCGGTCGTCTGTTCTTTCGACACTGGACAGACAAAAATGGCGTGGAATTGGAAAGATGACGGCAACGGAATCTCGACCGGTAGTTCATTCTCGCTGCTCCATTCAGTCTGTTTCTCCCGCATGATGCTGCCCATCTTCAGCAATGTGGGCAGAGCGATTGCACCGGCAAGAGCCGCCAGATAAAGAGGCGAATCAGCACTGAGTCCTAATAGCGAACAAAATTCTTTTGTAAATGAATGGGCTACATCATCCCAAGCCGACGGTGACAAGAAAGTTGAAGCATATGGCGACGCTTGCAGATTCGACTGGAACAAGAAAGCGCACATAAGTTTCGATATGTCTGCCAAGTATCTATCCCCAAACACTGCAAAATTCTCGCGCGCATACTCTAGGGCCAGTCTGGTCCCAGTGCCATTCGGATACGTGAAGAAGTGAACAAATTGGAGACTATGTAGGTTAAACTCAAGGTTACTTCCGGATTGTGCTAATTTATCCCGTTTGGATGCCGCCCATTCGATGGCCGGTCGCAAGTCTTTTTGCTTCAATGATTCCAGTATGCGATACATATCCATAAATTCCTGCTCTAGTTCCTCTGGGATATCAAGATTTGCTTCGTGGATGAGCCTGTCTGCTACTTGAAACTGCCCTTCCCTGATAAGATGCATTGCGACTGCTCTATCTAGGAGTTTGTCGGCCGGCTTAGGGAATGCATCGGGATTGTACGCCGCTTCAATATCCACTTTGAATTTCTAACCAATTTCTTAGTCCATAGAATTCCAAAAAGTTTCCGCATTGCAAATACCTTATCCAGCGCCTTCGCGTACTTACTCAGCGCACCATAAATCTCTTTCTGCGACTCTGCCATCTTGTTTGTCCACTCTGTGCATCCGCTTTTCAAAATGGCCAACTGCTCTCTGCGGGATTGCGGAGCTAGTCATTCGATTAGCGTCTTATTCACTCCAATGACACTCAAATTTAAATCTACGGCGATCCACTTACCGGCATCAATGGTATTCCGAGTCTTTTGAAGGAGCGCGATCAATTGGTCCACATCTTCAATATATTTATCAAAACTGCCGTTCTTTTCCAAACGATTAAATTCCTTGATTATTGCATCCATGATCTCAATATGACTATCGTATGAGCAACGTGTCCTTAGCTCGCCATATGAACAAGGTCAAGCGTGAAGCGAATGAATAATGATATGTCATGTGGGGACATTTACCTCTAATACCGTTTAGCTTTATGCCGTAATCGGCGTCACCAGATATTGTCCCAATCTGGCTAGAGTTTAAAATTTAAACTTTCAATATGAAAACTCCCAACTTCAATCTGAAACTAATTTTTTTCGTAACCTGTCTCTCTGCCTTTGCACCTTTAATTGTTCGCGAATAATATATCTTTGTCACTGTAAGAGGCGTGTAAATATGAAGCTCAATACAGCTGCTATGAGATATTTGTCTAGCGACGACTTTCGAGTTCTGACCGCGGTAAGAAAGACCTACTGATTAAATATCGGCGAAACAAATCTGACAATGTCATATGAAAAGACGGAGATGGGATCCAAAAATCATGAGGTCGTGCCGACAGCCCTTATTGTTCAGATTGCAGGTTTACGGGGTGGTGCAGGCGTGGGTAACTGCATATCAGAACTGGCAAAGGCGAACTTGATAGCCCGTGTTAAAAATGCAAAGTGTGAGGACGAATTTTCTGCCTCAATCATGGTTATAAACTAATCCGAGAGCAGACGACGGATATAGATTGACGTACGGCGGCTATGATTATCTTGCAATTAAAGCATTCTCAAATCGGCGCACGGTGTATTCAGTTGGAAATCAGATCGGCGTGGGAAAAGAATCCGATATTTTCGTAGTTGCCAACGAGAAAAGTCAAAAATGTGTTCTCAAAATTCACCGGCTAGGCCGTATCAGCTTTCGGAGCGTCAAAAATAATAGAGACTACTTGCGGAATCGACAGTCGGCTAGTTGGATGTATCTGTCGCGCCTTGCAGCGCAGAAGGAGTTTTCATTCATGAAAGCGTTGTACGAGAACGGATTCCCCGTACCCGAACCGATTGACTATTCACGACACTGTATTGTTATGTCACTAATTCCGGGCTTTCCCATGTATGATATCTTATTCGATCTATTGAAGGGCTTATGCTAACTCGACTAGGCGTCAACTATCATCTCATGAAGACCCGTCGGTGCTCTATTCATCTTTGATGTCATTCATAGTGCGTCTAGCAGAGCACGGACTAATTCATTGCGATTTTAATGAGTTTAATATTATGATTCTGGACGAACCAAAATCAGACGACGAACAATTCGTCGTTATCGATTTCCCCCAATGTGTGAGTGTCGACCATGTTGATGCCGAGCGCTATTTCCAACGCGACGTGGATTGCATCAGGCGATTTTTTGAAAAGAAGCTTGGATATGTAAGCGACGACTATCCGCTATTTAAGCGCGATGTGAAGAGAGTCGCGCGTCTGGATATTGATGTTCAGGCAAGTGGGTTTAGTAAAAAGATGGTTAAAGAGTTTGAGAGAGCAATTTCGGAGTCCCGTGAGAATGGGGAAGGTTCTACCAACCACGAAGATGTCGATGAGCTCAGAGACGACGACGACGAAGACGACGACGAAGACGACAATGAAGGGGATGACGAACAAGATAGAGGGGAAGGGGACGAAGAAGAGGAAAATGGACTGCTAATCGAAGAAGGAACCTTACCGGGTCATGACGGTCGAGGACAGGGACAACACAGTGACCGCGAGCTCATATGACCACCGCGGTCTATTGGGGTCATAATGCGCCAATTATAGATTATAATATTGACTCATGCTGTGTATTATTTACGGTAAATAATATTTTATGTCTCTGGTATCGCTTGTTAAGTTTCGGGTCCATAGCATTGTAGGAAGTTAAGGTTAAGCTTATTTCACAGTATTATTATCGATCACTATTGCTATCTATTAAATAGGGCTAATAGTAGAGATAATCTTTCGGGAGCACGTAAATGATTTTGAAATAAATGCTGTTCTGTGAGTTTGTTAGGTCCGGGGACGTTCTATTGGCAAGCGTAGCGCCGGGCGCTTTCTGCTCTGCTGTACTTGGCACCGCGCGATTCGGGAGCGTGACAGTTCTGAAATTGTTTACATCGCCTCTTTCCAACACGTCCACTACACTGTTTGTCATATGTCAGAACGGCCATTCGTCGCAACCCGTTCTAAGGACGGCTGATTTATGTTTTCTATATTGGCGCATTTGCATTGTTTTTAATTTTTGCTGCAATTACCTTATTTATATAGATCGACTCGCGCCTCTCTTGAGGTACGTAGTTCGTCCGCAAACCAGGTCAATCGCCATCATTCCTGCTTCTACTGTCCCACTAGTGCTCATCTGGATATAATAATTATAGCGCAGGGTATGTACGAACAAAAAAGTGCTTCATTATAAGTGCGGATGCGAATCAGTGTGACGGCATGTATGCGCCAAATGACGTGCTCTTGGCTGACGGATTCGCTTCATTAAGATCTGCTTATTGTCATTACGGGCTCCGATCGGAATATAATTAAGAATAAGTGATGAATATGGATATGTCTGCAATGCCAGATATCACATCGCCACCTCAATTCTATGCCCCTCCAGCCTCTTATTATCCAGCTCTACAGCAAGGGATACATGCGGCGACCTCCTATGCATCAATTACTTCTGGGGACAAACATAACGGGTACAATGCGCAGACAGCTTATGCTATCTCACAGACACCAATGTCTGCACCAATCTATCCGACTGGACTTCATATGCCTATGTACTCTATGTATCCCGGCTACTCGTCCCCACATATCCAGACAATGGATCTCTACACTGCAAGACAGCCACAAGGATCTTTAACAGGATCTACTCATTCACCAGTTGCTTACCCGTCATCGTCCCAACAGAGCCTTGGTGGTCTTCTTTATCGGTCATTTGGAGGTGTTCCAAAGGCCTCGCGATATGATCGGCGAACGAGTAATGACAAGGCAAGTTTCAAGGCGTAGTTTACCTTGCTGCTGTAATTGTCCGCTAAAGGTCAATTTAGGCTGGAGCAAATTCAGGCAATCGATATGGAAACTTTTCAGGCCGGAACAGCAAGCCCAATGAAAAACCCGTGGAATGGACCAGCGGAAGGGGCAGTGCGCAAGTGCTCCAACCACTAAACCCAAACAAAGCACATATCCCCGCCGATGTCCCGGCAAAATCTTCCTTGCCAGCGTGCTTGCCGACGACTAACGTGATGGAGTCAATTGTTCATTCCGCTGTAGTAGACTTTCCAATTCCGATGGCAATTGCTCCTCCCACCGGCATTACGGCATTCTCGTTGGAGGAATCCTTGAAGAACCCACGAAAGACTACCAATGTGTATATTCGCGGTCTGGCACCCGATATAACCGACGATATCCTAGTTAAGGTTGCCAGTAGATTTGGAACGTTGACAACTGCCAAGGCCATGATGGATAGTTCCACCGGAATGTGCAAAGGGTATCACTGTCTATGCCTACGTGAATATTTCCAAATAGATTGGTATCACTAACTGAATAAGGTTTGGATTTGCGCAGTTTGAGACTGAGCGAGAAGCGATCCAATGCATATGTGGTCTCGCTCAATATGGATATCAAACCTCATTCGCAAAGCAGTCGTTCGCTCTGAGACTGAAAGAACTCCAAGATGGGCAGTCTACTAATGTCTATTTTTCTAACATTCCTAGATTCTGGGACAAAGCGGTTGGTTCATGGTGGTTTATAGATAGATAACGCATTTTTCAAATTTCTGACCGTAACTATTCCCTAGGAGTTCAAACAGCTACTTGAAGGATTCCCTGTTGTCTCAATCAAAGTTCTGAGAGATGGTCATGGCAATAACAGAGGCGTCGGATTTGCTAGGTACCACGAAGCAAATCATTTATGAATTATCTAACTTTTGTTTTGCGATATAGGTTTACTGAAAGGAGTGTTGCTGAAGGTATCATTGCCAAGTTCAACGGCCAGCCTATTGGCGAAGGTGGGATGCCCATTCAGGTTCGATTCAGTGATACAGAAGCGCAGAAGAGGTTAAAGCAAGTTACGCTCAAGAAGCGTAGCTGGAGGGCTCACGAGTACCACTTGTTGGCAGCGCAACGCGCTCTTGAGGATTACTCCATGCCAAAGTCTTTAATGTACAAGCCGTTTATGTTATCTCCAGAAGCTGTACCATATCCAGTACCACAGGCCGTGCCACTTTCTGATGCAGACCAGAAAATTGTGCATTGGTCTTCAGATCCTCAATTGTCGAGCAACCACGAGTATGAATTTGGGTAGTGGAACATGGCAGACAAAACTAACGTGTGATCATAATATAGGTCTAGCTCAGAAACTTCTTCGGCCGGTTCAAATGACTCTAAGGACACTGATGCCTAATATTCAGAAACCGCGGGCCGTAGAATAGGCCCGTTGAAATGTTTGTGATTGCTATTAGGTTCTGTTAGCTTTCAGTATCATTATTATTACCCTGTTTGACTTTTTTTAAAGGCTGTTTTTTTTACATGACCTTCGATTTTATAAGTTGTATTGACTTGTGCAATGAAAATTGCAACATTGAGAAATATGTGTTGCTTATCTAATTCTGGCTTGCTGCGGCGGATAGATTGACGAAGCATTTCTTAGATAAGGTTGATATACAGTTGTGACGAATGCGTTGCTGGTTGCTTTGAGAAATAGACATCAATGGTAGGGCATTATGGGAGTCTTTGTGGTTTTAGGTTAGGTATGCGTCACTTTTGAGCATAGCGGGTGAGCGTCATTTTCAGTACATAAGATGGTTCTAGAGTCAATGAAATCGATTAAAGCAACCGACAGTTTGAAACAGATATAGGCATCGACTTAACAACGTGCTTAATACTTTCCTGAGAGATTTCTGGGATGCCGTAGACAGATTTTCTCTTTTCTTGTCTGTTGCCACGGTCACGTATCCTGATCCTGTTGGGTTTTCTCCCATAGTGACGTTAGCGATCCGTGATTTTGGCCACCGGAAGGCGCAGACGTGCGCCACACGGCGTGAGGCTCGGCTGGCACTGTATCTTTTGTTTTCGAAATCATTTATTCTTCACTGCCCTCAGGCTTCTTGATTAGACTTAATTGCCTAATGATTCTTAAATCACGTTTTGTGTTAACGAAATCGTGTCTCTGGTCAACGCGGGCTTGTCTTTAGTTGGCACAATCCTTTAAGCCGATAACGTGAAGCACTTGTTGCCGCTTGCCGCGCAAGGAAACGAGCCGCAGAAAATGCGGCACATTATCATTTCGTTGCACATGCCTTGTGCTTGAGAATGATGACGCATGATTTCAATGGCTTTACGTAAGAGTTAAACAGTAACGGCTCGAGAAGTAATGTTTGTTATAGACTGCTATGGAGGGCCTGTAAAGACTGGCTAGAATACGGGACCCCGCCTCGCCTTGCAATCTGGTGACACTTAATTTACGAGTACTCCGTGTTCCAATTCTATGCCTCACAAGGATATTGCAATCGGCAAAGAATCCAGGGAGTAGCTGGCAAGGATCCGGACGGCAAAGAATATTTTCGCATTCATAGAAAGTGTATGCGATCATTGACAAAATATATTATGGCTCCTGTCCAGCGCTCTATGTGTACTTTTGGGCTCGGCACGAATATTGCTCATTCTAGGACGATTCTGCGTCGATGCCTGGGTTGACTTTAATGATATATGAAATAATAGAATCGCCAGTGGACTTGCGACTATAATAGGAGAGTGAGCTAGAACGAGCTAATATGTCCTAGCCGCTCATATTAGACGTTTTGAAGTTGTCGGCACAGAGAGTTGAGCAAACTGGCTGTGTATAGTCGTTATGTTATTAATCCTTGCACATTTCATTTAATATACTGCGAACAACTTCATCGGGGAGGCGTTCTAAATGATATATCTATTAAACGTTGATGCTTCTTTAACAGAAACTGGAAATCGGTGTGGGGCGGGATTGGTAAGAGGTCGTTCGCCACGCGGCGTCGTTATTAGGGCCAACCCTGCCACAGCAATAATTTCGTTTTCCTTAGATCCTCACGCGACTGGTCCTAGCCTTAGCAATCCGCATTTCACCACTGCATTGTATGCACGAGACAGACGAATTTCCTCTGCTCGCGTCACAGGGGCTCTACGCCGCTCCGATTACTGGGGACGGCAACTGCCTATTCCGCGCTTTGTCTGACCAGCTATATGGTTCGCCAGAGAGACATACCCACTTACGCACAGAAGTCGTCCAGTTTTTGCGCGACAACAAGGCACAGTTTATCAGCTTTCTGCCAGCCGCGAGCGCATACCATGGCTCGACGGGTGCGTCGCGCAAAAGCGCTCGCAGAGCTACCAATGGCCCCAGTTCGGATGGGTTGCCGACCGACAAAAAGTGGGAGGGTTACCTGGAGATGATGAGTAAAGATGGCGTATACGGCGACAATCTCGAGATCGTGGCGTTTGCGAAGCGGTTTAATGTCGATGTCAAAATTCATCTTGCCGATTTTGCATACGTGGTTTCTGGCGAAAGCATCAGCAGCAAAAATGAAGGTCATTGCAACAAAACACATAAACTTCTGCACATTGCATATCATCAGTGGGAGCATTATTCGTCGATCCGCAACCTCAACGGCCCTCATTCCGGTTTACCTGAAGTGCAAGAAATGGTAAGTGTTTCTGCGTTTCGCCGATTTGCGGAACGGACGAGCTAACATAATAGACTATTACAAAGGAGGCATCATCCAAGTTGCTCGAAACCCACCGGTACTGCCAACCGTGGATGGAGAAGGTGGTGCTGTCATCTTTACCCGATCTGGCGCTTGACAAGCCGGATGGTCTGAAGCTTGTCAGGGAGACGATTGAACGCTTTAAAGGAGACGTGAATCAAGCAGTCGAATACTTATTTGAACAACAGGATGGGGACAGTGGCCAAACGGCGAACGAGAACCAAGGTGACGACGACACTCATAGCCCAATGACAGTGGAGTCCTCAGAGATACCGGGCGGAACTCTGGACACGGAGATGGCGTCTCCGGCAACTTCGCTTTTGGAGGTTTCTATTGCTGAAAACCAGCCTTGCGATCTATCTCTAACAGTTACTGAACAATCTTTGACGACACGTACTCCGCCAGTTCGGTACCAGACCAGGAAAAAGACCGCGGCATCGCATTTGACTCACCAAGTGGCGACGAAACCTCAATCAAAACATCGGAAAGAGTCGGCGCGAGAGCGCAAGGAGCGCCAGAAGCGAGAGTCAAACGAACGAAAGAAGCAGGAACATCAACGGGCTGAGATGGATAACGTTAAGAAGGACAGTTTGGCAGTTGCTTCATCTGCTGCAACGCGGGTTGTGTATATATAGAGGATTTGACCACCATCAAGTCAGCATGGGATAAGTTTTTGAGAGGGAGGATTGGATTATTCTGCTGTCTTCTGGATCTGGCGTTTTGCGTTATGGTATGATTTAATTGTAATGGTTTTGTACATAGATGATTACAAAATGGTGCGTAACTTATATTAACTCGCTGCGTATGAAATAATATCCAGTGCAAATCGAAAATGTCATTTCCAAGAGCTCCAGGTCTGCATCGATATGTCATCATTGAGAATAACTGACGATGTATGTGTGCATTGAAATCAGAGACGGCCTTTTCTCCTGTCATTGCCTCATATCCATTTACCCTACAACAAGTATTTGAACTCAGCCATGTCTACAGGGCCGAGATACCTTAGTCTAGATGTCAATTGTAGCTCTTCCCTGAACGACAGTATTCCCCCCGAACAAGAAATCAAAGAAGATTCGGAAGTACCGATCCAGGCCGTGACCTGCCTGCAAGACAGGCCGTCGAGCTCCGACATCAGCTCTCCAAAAGCGTAATGAAGCGGTTTAATGCCTTGCTTGTCTTTGCGCGTCGGGTCCTCGAAGGCGACCTTAAATTCAAACTCTATTAACTTGGCATGAGCTGATCTTTCCTGGGTTAGGGTCCAACGCCTAATCGGGCCCTGCAATTTATGGACAAATGACGTGCCTCCTCTCCCCACAGTTTCCAAGAGCATAAAGACGGCTACATACCGACCCCGTCGCTCCCTGCTACCGCTAATACGTATATAAAAGAAAGATTTTATATCGTTCAGTCTTGGCTGTGACTTCGCCAACCTGTTTCGAATAGTCCAGCTCTCCCGCAGGCGTCGTCTTCTGACGATAGTACTCCTTCTTGCCGGCCTCTGCTTCGTATTCTACCAAATAGTCGCTCTTATCGACAATACTGTCGACTCCCGCAAGTCCAAACCCCGTCGTCTTAGACGACCGCCAGTCTTCAACGATTCTCTCCAAGGGCGTCTCCCACCACCTCAGCTGCGTCTGCCGTCGGTGAAGGACTCACTACCTGTGGGCTTCGATCCTGAAACAAACCCAGCCATCCAGCGTGAAATACAGGAGTTTAAAAAGTCTTTCGAAGCAATCCATCATCCGCACGAAGCCAAGACCAAATTAAGCCCGGGTCATTCCTCAAGCAGCGGCGCAATGGCTCACCAACTATCGCTCACGTCGCACGTGCGCTTATCTTCCGGATACAACATGCCGATACTTGGTTTTGGCGTGTACATGGCGTATGGCGAGGAAGTCATCACCTCTGTATACCATGCTCTCAGTGTCGGTTATCGCCACATAGATTCCGCCACTCTGTATGAGAACGAACGCGAAGTAGGGGTTGCCATCAAAAAGTGGATCCGTGACACTGGCGGAAAGCGAGAAGACGTGTTCTTTACTACCAAAGTGTGGGATACCGACCATGGTTACAACAACACCAAGAAAGCAATCAATTGGTCTTTACGCCAATGCGACCTAGGCTACATTGACCTCTACCTTGTTCACTCGCCAAATCCCGGCCGACAATTGCGCGAAGATACATGGCGCGCGATGGAGGAGGCAGTCGAGGAAGGCAAGATCCGTTCTATCGGCGTCTCCAATTATGGCGTTAAACACCTCAAAGAGATGGAGTCGTATGCAAAGATAAAACCGGCTGTTAATCAGCTGGAAATCCATCCTTTCTTGACCCGTAAGGAACTTGTCGACTACTGCAAGGAGCGCGACATTGTCGTCGAGGCTTTCTGCCCGATTACAAGAGGTCAAAAGTTCAAGGACCACCGCATCCAGGCGCTGGTCAAGAAACATAACCGGACGCCGGCTCAGATTATGTTGAGGTGGGCCCTTCAACGTGTATGTCCGCAACTGTCACGCTATTTGATTGAAGAAAAAAGTGCGCCTAACATTTCATCATATAGGGTCTAGTGCCATTACCAAAGAGCTCAAACGCGAAACGGATCGAGGAAAACGCAAAACTGTTTGATTTTGAACTCGACGCTAAGGACATGGAAAGCTTGATGACAAATGAATATTATATCGTTGACTGGGATCCGACAAATGTCGCGTAGTATACTTGTTGAATATTGTCAAATAGATTTTAACATGAATCTGGAATATTTATGAGGGTCACTTCTCGTTACGCAAGAACGAAATCGATTAAAGACTAGTACAGTAGCAATGGTGCGCCCAACATGTAGTTTGATTCTATGGTAAACGCTATCATATATTCTATTGACTGCTGACATTTTTCTCAGCATGCTCAGCATTCTCAGTATTCTGAGTGGTATCATTGGTATTATCTTCACGTTTCGCACCTTTCGTTCCCACTTTCAAGAATAATGAACACACAAGGCCAAGTCCACTAATTCCCACAGCAAACCAGAAAGCCGCTCGGTAAGAATCATACAGTTTCGTCGTCCCTTCGTTTGGGCTCCTGTCTGCAGCTGTCTTAACTATTGTCGACGACGCCGCTAACCCCACAGACACAGCTATTTGTTTCACAGTATTCAGGATCCCAGACGCCGAGGACTGCAATTCCGCAGGCACGGCAGATAATATATGCATATTGGCAACATTAAAAGATAAGTCAGCGCCAAGAACCGAAAGGCAGATTGCCGGAAACGCCATAGCCCAATACGTCAGTGACAAAGGCTGGAGAGCCCACAATAACGCAGACACAAGGAATGCCGTCATTGCTATCACCATGAAAATACGGCCTGGGATGATATGCAACGTGTAGGCGACCACAATGTTGACGAGAATTCCGCTCAGTGCTTGCGGAACGAGATATGCGGTTGTGAGAATAGCGGATGCCCCGCGAACCCGTTGGAAGAAGAGTACTATGTAGTAGCTGACGACGCCCAGAAAATTCATAAAGCCACACGCTATGATAATCATGCACTGCATCGAAAACCGAATTAGACTTCTTCTGACAGTTGGCAATGAAAAGCCAAAATATACAATATACTTACCAATGCCACTCCTGGATATGTCCATATATAGAGGGGCATTAAGGGATTTTTCGCTTTTGACTCCCAGAACACGAAAATTCCTAGAACAATTATTCCAGCCACAAACAAAACAATCACATACGGTGACCGCCATCCGTCGCTTGCTACGCTTGACTCCGTCAGAGCGAACACCAGCAACACTAATCCAGAAGTAGAAAGTAGAGCTCCCAAATAGTCTATGACGGCCAATCTCTTCCTCACCACTATCCAATCCATTGCTGGGTCATTAGGGATCAAAGCCCAACCCACGGCTGCAAGGAATGCGTACTCAATTGCTGAGAAATACAGGATGGACTTCCACGATAAGAACTGCGTACATATTCCACCAGAAGTTATTCCAACAACGAAGCCTAACGGTGCTCCAGCTGCAATAGTGGCCATAGCTTTGTTTTTTCGCCTGCCGGGGATATACGTCGCACCAATAATTCCGACCGCTGCCGGGGGCGATACCGCACCAGATAGACCTTGCAATCCCCTCATAATGTCAAACACGATGTGGTTATTTACAAACGCGGAAGCCAAGCACCACACTGAAAACCACACGTAAGAAATCAAAAGCATTCGCTTGCGGCCGATGTTGTCCGCCAACGAAGCCATCAGTAGCACAAAGGCACCAGATGTCAATGTAAACGCCGATATAGTCCACGACAAATTGCCGCCGGAAATCCCGAATGATTCGCCCATTTCAGGAACAGCTATTTGCATGGAGCCCTGATTTGCTGGAGGTAACGCCATACCTAGCGTAAGAATGATTATCACCACAATCTCCTGCCAGACTGAGCCAAACACTGGAGGTCTTTTGTCTGTAACCTCAAGAGCGCGATATTCTTGCACTTGCGGTCCTATATCTGAGTGGCCCACCGGTGACCCTGATGAAATTTTCCCCGACATTATGCTAAATATGCGCGCCGTTGACATTGAAATTCGCCGCGCTAACGTCCTAAAGAACATCGCAAGCCTATTGCGTACTGATGTCATATTTGGCTGACCCAGACGGTCACAAATGATCGAGAAATCTTTACAAAATAGCTAAGACTTTTCACGCGTCCCGGTGTGCGTGAAGAGGCAGGTAACCTGGGCATTCATGTTTGTAGATGTACAAGTAGAGTAGGCACACACAAATCGACGATCGACAACCACAACGCTTAGCACACCCGACAAAGCGCGAAGTCTACAAGCTGTTTCAATCGGCGAGTAACTTCTACTGCTGAACAATAGAATTCAAAAACACTCAATAACTAACTAAAAAATTTTTTTTTGCGTGATATATAATTCGTAAGTTACAACTTTCAGCAAGGTGAGATCTTAAAATAAAGTGACTACAATTAGATGTTGTTAAGCAAAGCAAGTTTTTTAATTACCCTTCAGCACAGCTGCCAACAATTGTCCTGCCGTCAACGTGGTATTTAAAATTAAAACAGATCACTGACTGCTGGCCATAAAATACACATCGCAAAGATTTGAATTAAAGCATTTCATGCCAGACTTCTGTCTCCCAGCAGTTCATCGCGACGGGTGAAACCGCTGTCGATGACTGGTAGTTGTCGGACAACCTACACCATTAACGTTTCCACTTCGAGCTCCAGGAGTACGGTTCAGGTCAGTATGCATCAATGGCACGCGATTTTCGTGTGACGGTGTCTGCAAGATCATTCCGCTGGAGGAAATCCTCTGTCTATGAGGCGTGGATACTATCCACAAAAAAATTATAGGTTAATCAAGTCTTCCAATTCCCATATTAACTGCAATTGAAGTAGAATAGCTCACGGTATAAGTTATTACCACCAGTCACTGCCCTGTCTGAGGGTAACGAACTAGTCAGTGTTTCAAAACCACCTACAGATGTTGTATTCGTATGATTCACAACTTCGTCAGCCGCGCTCTGCATTGAACCAAGAAGCATTTTGCGTTTAAGTTTGTCATATAACGCTTGAAGTTTAGTGAACTGTCTAGATTTGTCGTGCAAGTTATCCACTAGCTCAGAATTCTTCTTTGAAAGAGTCTCACGCTCATTTTTTAGAGCTTGAACTTGAGTCAGTATATTTCTCGACTGTGATAAAATTACGGATACCATTCATATGACGCTTAAGAGCTAGTTTTAACTTAGTAGCATAATCACAACATCTCATCAAAACTCAAATATACTTACAATCAATATCTGCATCCGCCGCCCTGGCGATTCTATCCCTGTCTTGCACCACCCTGTCGCCTGTCAGGTCACTGTCGTTAATTGGTTGACTATACTTCCG
The DNA here is from genome assembly GCA_003705905.2 of Lipomyces sp. NRRL Y-11553. NCBI lineage: Eukaryota > Fungi > Ascomycota > Lipomycetes > Lipomycetales > Lipomycetaceae > Lipomyces > Lipomyces sp. NRRL Y-11553. Next base: position 209,556 of record PPJW02000016.1, on the reverse strand, counting down.
TACTGGTCGATCTTTTCGCTTAGAGACTTCACGATGAACTCTTGATAGAGTCTAACCGACAAGATTAATACAACATTTAATCAGTATATTATTTTCGCATACAACTCCTGCGAGTACTGATATGACCAAAATGACAGAGCACGTGTGCTGATTTCACTGATAACAGCGGGACTGAGTCCGGCCAGTACACTCTGGTTAACTGTTAGCCCAAAGTAAGAGTGAAGAAATGAAAGAGATATGTCGATATTAAGCAACCCGATTCTTACCGATTTGTACTCCCTGTAAAAAGAGATCAGCATGGTTTACTCGAATAATCTGTAAGCTTCACATGGCACTTACTCCGTAGGAGTCAGTAGCGTAAGTGATATATCCTACGTTACATCGTCAGTTAATCCTTGTTGAAAGACATCGAGCGGGTAGAAATAAACATATTGTACATCAGGATTGTCCAGTGGAGTCTCACAGGCGGGACAGATCTTACTGACTCCGAATACTTTATTGGAGCACTTAATGCAGAATATGTGACTGGATCGTACAATTAGTAATACGGCATTGGCGTATATAGGACGAACTAGGTAACAAACCAGCAAGTGGTTACAACGCCTTGCTGGGTGAGCAAGCACCTGCAATGCTGATTATTGCAACGTAGAATAAAATCCATCCATTCAATATCTGATATAAACCATCAATCAACAATCCAACAGATTAGCATAGGCAGTTGGGCATACTGAAGGCAAACGCGCGATTCATTTGCTCCGGCCGGGTAATGACAACAACGCATTTCTCACGTCAACAATGATGATCCGAAAAATACAATTGCGTTCTTAATTTTGAAAAGCTCTAGTCACTTAGGGGAGAATTTACTTAATCGCTGTCATTAAGGCGTATAGCATGGGACATTTGCTGATTGATAGACTTGGTTTGGATGATTCTGTATATATCGCCAGCACATTGAAGCGCGACGACAACCACCTCCAATTTCTTCGTCTCACAGCGGGAATAGTTATTCTAATTTTACTTGTCAATTATGGCTACGATCTCTGCTATTATATTTTGTATCGAAGGATCACACCAATACAACCGCTGGACTCAACATTGCTCGACTTCGTAGCGCCGAATCGATCGATGTGGCCTTCGTCTTGCTACTCAAATTTCCTGGTGCATGGAAAACCAATTCCTTTGCAGATTCTTTTAACTGATTTATTTCTCGGAAAGGTGACACTGCGTGGATCACCTAGTGAATCGTTGTGGCAGATACTGCGTAGTTCGGAATGTACTTGGTCGATTGCTTTACTAGCTGCATTTATGTATCCACCATCAGATTGCCCGCAAATTGAAAAACGCGTTAGGTAGTTATTATGGTAATTTGCATTCATTAGCATTAACAAGCAAGTACAGGCTGACTCCCGAAATGCGGCAAACATATCTCTTGAAACACTCACTGCTCGCCCAGTATCTCTGTCTAAAAGACAGCGAACCTGGCGTGGCATTAGCAGGATCCCCGTTATTTGCTAAATTTCTATTTAAATACTACGATATTCAGAATGCCTTTGATGATGCTGCCATTGAGAAATATAGGAAAGCTGTATTGGTCTTGTCTTACTCTTTTGCTACTGATTTCGTTATGTCTGCTCTGGACGCCATCGCAGCTGGCGGCTTTGTCATGCTGGAAGTTACTATCGTTCAAAAGCGTTGTCCGGCGGCTATATGGTACACTTACTTTTCACGTCGATTTATTGACCAGACGGCAATCTCAATGCTTGCGAATTCAAGTCAATCAGTTCAAACGTTTCTTTGCCGTCGAGGTGTTGCCGTGGATTCGATCGTTGATGTCAGTTTCGAGGAGGCCAAAATTTGCAAGGCCACTAGCGAAAATTCGCGAGGCGCCTATCAGATATGGAATGCTTGGACTACAATCTTGCTGGCTGAAGGGATTATCAAACGGTTTGTGTTTCTAGGACACAAAACTGCAGAATCCAATATCTAACGGCGACACGAAAAGGCTTGAGAGAACTGAGTTAAACTGGCTGTGGTTACTGTGTTTTGGCGCCTCTTGCTACTGTAAATCCAGTATAGAAATAATCGAGTGAACTGTAATGCATGCATGAATATTGCCAGCAATTACCGTTGCTGCCTGGAACGTAAACATTGGTTATTTTGATTTGTCCTAATCGAGGAACAAACGCGTTAGCCATGCTAAAGTTAGATTGTTTTGGTAGTCAGATTGATACCATCCATAAAGCTTCAGTGCGAATTTTAAAATGTGGCTACCGCACTTCACGCACCAAATTAATCTTTAAGCTATTGTTTGTCCCAAAACATAGCCCCTGAAATACTCGAGAATCGGGCTTTCAGAGTGAAACTATTATTTCTTAAGTGATCCACTTCTCTGTAAAATTGTTTATCGGACGGTAGGACTGTATGCTCGGAAGGAACTAATTGTCCTAATAGACGACCAATAGCTAACATTCCTTAGACGCTATTCATTATAGTTCATGGTATGCTTGCCATGTCAACCATGTATGATACGTGATATCAGTTCAAGCCCAACAATTATTCTTGGCCAATATCATTGTCTACTCCCGCGATTACAATGCCATTAGGAATCTTCCGACGCTTAAAGCGTGGCAATGCGAAAAAAGGCTCGTCACCTCAACTTCCGTCGGAGCCTCTAACAACAATTACAAATCAACGTCCGGCATATTACCGCACTTCAAATGCTGATCAGGAGTATGGTTTCAATGAAACGAGGACGGCGGACAATGACAGTTACTCTGGATCTCACAGACTACTAGAGGTAGGGAAAGAGAGCATATCAAATAGGTACAGTCATTACGGGAATGTTGAATTTTCAGCTCAGTCAGGCATATCTTTGGTGCCACGTGACGGTTCAATACTAGAACCAGTCTCATCTACAATTAGAGACGGACAGGCACAACGACCAGGTTCGTACTATGACATCAGTCGCAAGCGCCAGCTTCTGTCTGGGCGGTCCAGAGGCACTCATCCCGCCGAGGATCAGCAACGAAATGTCTCCGACGCTAGTCGAATATCTGACCGTGACTCTACTCGTCAGGACACGATAGGAGCGGAGAGCGCGAACCGCAGCGTCAACGTTGTCACCCATGCCTTGCGAGCCCTAAAGGTTCGAAGTGTTGACATGTTGCATCCCAAACCGACACTGCGGTTTGAATACGAACCGGTAGATGATTCAGCGGCTGCAATTGATCCTTTTACGGCAGGCGATGTGCGAGGTCTTAGCCAGTCTCAAATAAGGTCATTGCAAGTGGATGATATAGCTGATGACATGGATTCACATGCAATCCGAGTTGCGCTGGAGCGAGATGCTCGCAGAAGTATGGATACAAGACGGAGTGTTTCTAATTCGCTGCATCATACACGTCAATCGTTATATGAAGGTCGTCATCTGCAAAACCCTGATGAATCTAGACCGTGGCCTTGGCGTGATAGTCGGGAGCTTATGGATAAGGATCGAGATAGAAGATACAGTTACAATTCACAAACATACAATGAAATGCTGCAAGAACTGCAATCGGCGACAATATCGGAGAAAGCTGAGGGTGTGAGTGCAGTGGAGGTGTATTCTACGCGAAGTAGTGTGGAAGCAGGTCCGCAATCGGAGAGCGACTACGTTCTTGATGGACCTACCCTCATATCGTCGCAGGGACTACAATATGAAGAGCAGGATAGAAGTACTACCGTGGACTATGGCACAGGACGACGATCTGGCTCGAACGATTCAGCTACCAGACGTAGACTGTCGAGTACTGGACATGCACTTACAACGGCGTGGACATCGTTTCTCAAGCGCGCAACTGCTGAGCGGATACGACGGGAAATTGAACTCAGAGAATTTGGAGGACAGTCCCTGCGAGATCACCACCCGATTTCGACAGCTCGGGACGGATTTCGCTCAAGCGGGTCCCCGTCAGGCAACAGCTATTACAGCTCCGACAGTCAAAACTCGAACGCGGCAATTCAATATGTCTCTACGGTTCCTGCTTCAGAGGAATTGAATTCCAGGACAGGCGCGGATTCTGTTCACGTACCTCAGACACAAAGGGCGAGAGCGAGTAAACACGATGTTGAGGTGGAACGTCGTCACATCTCAAAGAAGCAGCATCATGTTTTACCGGCAGAAGAAAACTATATTTACAGCAGTGCTGTAGTTTCGCGACGAGCACAATTTGTACGCCACGATGAGCAGAACCACGGATATAAAGCCGAAACGTTAACTTAACTGATTGTTAGCATATTTTGTAATGATATTGGGCTAGAAATTCAATTTCACTTTGGTTGAAAGTATTTGGAATTAAACAAAATCTAGCAAATAATAATGTGTCTTTGACTAAGCGTCGCACAATTGAATTCCCATCTATTTTCACTGCATGAAATGGCTGCACAATCATGTACCACAGTTCCCCATTCCAATTGCAGTCTCGATGTAGCACAAATTTGGGGATTTTAGCCATGCCTCAGGCCAATTAAGGGTTGAGGGAATTTACAAAAACTAGACATGTTCGAAGTGCATATGTCGGGCCATGCATTTAGGTCGGCATTTTTAAGACAATACAACTGACGGCTGCAACAACAGCTCTGCTCGATGTATGGTCTAAGGACGATGTAATTAGTGGATGAACAGATCGACTAGCACTGTAAAGCAGAACACTCTGCCCATGTAGAAAATAACATAAAAACCGTTTTAAAACCCATGGCATTGTGAAAATCCCTCCAAACTCCGACGATTAATGCAACTGACTCTGGATAATATTTGCCCATGCAAGTAAAGTAGCAAACTTTAGCACCGTTCAAAAACCTTGTATAGACCAGGTAGGTCGGCAACTTCAATTACGTTCCCCAGTAAGTTCTTAGTCGCGAGCAATCTCCGTCGCAGAGTCGGAAATATGCATTTCTCGATTTGGTCCTTTAACTCTTTTCGCCGCTTTTCCAGTGGCGGGACGTTCTCAGAAGCTTCGGACACATCCATTCCGGAAGAGTCTAGAACGGGCGGAGGCGGAATGGGAAGCGATTCTGGGACATAAAAGATTGCTAGCTCTCGCAAAATACTCTCAAAGCATTCCTTTTCTTGTGACCAATTAACCTGTATGTAGTGTCAGTCGTGTCAACAGCTAAACTATCAGCGTGAGGTCATACATTTGTGCCGAGTCTGTACAAGAACGTCGGCAGTTTTGCGACCGACGGGTTGTACCCTTTTAGCAGCAGTGGTATACTCCTGATATCACCTTCACCCGTAACATCCAGGGAGAAATATTCCAGTAACATCATGCGCATGCTTGTCAATTGGTCCACGATTCTACCGATTTCTGATTCTTGCGTTTCAGATATCTGATCACCATCCGCCACGGCGATTTTCAAAAGGCTGCTGATGGACAGGGCTGGTGCTAGCTGTATTACACCAAAGTTGCCAAAGTCGGATAGCCCAATTTGGTAAAACATCTCGTAGCTGGGCCGTCAGTGATTGATTTGAAGACTCTCATACATAGAATGCGTACCTCACTGCACCGTAGTCAACGAGATATAATTTTACATCACATTGGATAGCGGCGAGACGTTTATTCTCATCAACAATGCCAACGAACGTGTGGTTCGCAAAAATATCTGTCAGACCTTTATGCAGATCGTTTCTGACGTCCTCACGGAGGTGTTTCACAGAATGAAGTCTAATATGTACGCGCTCTCGTTCCACTGTCTCGTACTGATCCGACGCCGTCGTAGCTGGATCTGCATCAATGAGAACATCGTCATCAGGGCCCGGAGTATCGGAAAGTGACGATGGCACGCTCGGTTGGCCTGTACCAGAACCTGTGGATGATTTGGTAGCAGGTTGCCCGAACATGGAAGTGATTTTTCGTTCCTTGGCATCTGTTCGAACCATATTGTATTCATAGGTTCGTTTTTGCGCACCTAATTGTTAACATACTCTTTGTTTGCAAATAATCACGAAAGACCTACTATTCAAAGGACTAGGTGAATCGACGGACTTGGCCACTAACACACTTTGCGTCTTAAACGCTCGACTCGCATCAACTTCACCCAGTACGTGTTGTACATTATCACAAATTCGTTGAATAATGTCCTCTTCGTGTAAAAATCGAACCTCACGTTTGGTTGGATGAACATTGACGTCAAGCTTTTCTGGTGCAATTAATAGTGAAAGGTATATGAAGGAATGACTTCCTTTTGGCAAGAACGCAGAATACGACTGCGCTAGGGCACGTTTCAGCGGATCGCATGTAACCGCTCGATCTGTCGGTCCGTTAGTATCCTACTTTCGAATCTACCATAATGTGGTCGACGTACGATTAATGAACAGCACAGGTTGATAGCTTTTCTTCGCATTAAAATTGGCATTGGTTATATACCCGCTGGCACCGACAAGACCTATTCGTTTATCCGCGGATACGTCCACCTTGACTAGCTCGTTTGCAATGGCGACACCGTAAACTGTGCGAATACGGTCGATGGTGGAAGCCTGTGCGGTCACCATTAGCGAATGGTGTGCCTCACCATGCTGTTTCCAATTGTTAGAGGTTGCTTAATAGAAATCACGGGATGACAGACTTTCTTGCAAGTGAAAGCTATCCCTTCAGAATGAATAGCATAGCGGCCAACAACGTCCGCGATTCGGTTGTACTCTTCTGCCGGTGATCGAAATGCTCGTAACCGCGAAGGAACGTTAAAAAAGAGATCTTCGACCTGCGTATCCTATCAGCAATCGCATACGTCCAGAAGACCTTGAATATATCTTACCAGGATCTGAGTTCCATTGCGGCCTGCCACCGGCCTTGGATCCGAGTTGGCGCTGCCTTTTGCGGGCACCAATTTGCCGTCCAAGTACGTCGCCCTAAGGACGTTATGACTTGATCGAATCGAACTTTTAAATACGCGTCAAACTAACCTCCACGCGCAGTCAGACGCTTTAGAGCGCGTCGTTATGGTCAAATGAGATATATGTGAGATACTAGCCAATGCTTCGCCTCGAAATCCATACGTCGCAATAGTATTTAGATCTTCGTATGAAGTTATTTTAGACGTCGTAAACCGCTCACACAGTATTCCTAAATCATCTTTCTAAATCGTGCTGTTTTAGATAAAATTCAGCCATCATTAAGACTCACTTACATTTATTCCGTGGCCATTGTCTGTGATCTGTAGCAGCTTCAAACCACCATCTTTCGCCACAATATCAATCGACGTGCCTCCTGCATCAATGGAATTTTCAATCATTTCTTTTATTGCATTTGCCGGTGCGACAATGATCTCACCGGCTGCGATCCTATTGACCACTGAAACATCTAGTGGCTACAAAAGGTCTGTTAACATACATACATCGAAACTAGTTACGAGACAATTATACCCTGATCTTAGGTGGCAGTTTCAACTTCTCAGCATCAACGTCTAAATCCATTAGATTAATTTATGCTCGAATGTTGTAAAAATCGGTATTGTGCCACAGGCAAGCAAGCAATAGCTTGACGCGACGTAAACGCGTTTCATTCATGTGCCCCGTCGTGCGGCTCAATCTCCCAACTTACCCGGACAACCAAATGATTTCACAATTCCAATTTTTTCTTTCGCTGTCGCAATCACCAGCCGATTCATACCCAGGAAGTTTGCCTTTTCTTGCGTGTCGAGACAAGATAGTACTAGTGAGGGATGGGGAAGGCTAAGAAATTGTCTCGTAACTCACTGCTTCGAGTGTCAGCTCTCCGTGGCTCGCGAGCTCAAGCAGTTACTAGTCCGTCTAGTAGTGCTCCTGCACAAGAGCAAGCAATCCCACTAATTAAACAGCTATCGTCTGCGAATCCAAAGGATCGGGCGCTCGCTGGCTCCGCAATTGCGAATCTCATAGAGAACCCAGTTATTAGACATGCGTTGTTGAAGGAAAAGCTGGTGCAGACAGTTCTTGAGCAGTCTTTGACTGATTCGTCCCAAGAAGTCATCGTCGAAGGATTTGGTGTTCTAAGAAATTTAGCTCTTGAAGAAGGATACGATGTTTGTGTATTTCTGTGGCGAAAGGATATCTTAGGAATTGTGTTGAAGTATTTGGAAAAGGTAAGCTTTCCGTAACGTTGTCAATTTACAGCTCATCCTAACTGATGCAGATTGAAACTGACATTGCGCACTTGAAAGACTCAAATGCTGCCCAGAAGACACTCCTTTTCAATTTAACCGAGAATATATTGTCATTGCTTACATCGCTTGGCAGATCATCGGATGATATCTGCGACTCTATCGTCTCTCGTCTTCCTTCTTTGCCAATTTTCGTGTTAGACATACTGGCGAACCAGGCTATCCCCGAGTTCGTTAAGGCAATTGCTGCGGAGAACCTATACATACTGAGTGAAGAAAATGCTGCGTACATTGATAAAATTCAAAGTTCGGGTTTTACTTCGGATGGCAAACTCGGCGTAGCTGCCCAGATGTACCTGTCTGGTGTCCAATATAACATTTTTGAGACGAGCCGGACAGCTTCAATCGATCTACTAGATTTAGTTCGTTCTGTGTATGAAGGTTTGCGGGGAATAGATATTGACGAGGCGATTAAGATTATGCAGCCCAATACTGTTGGCGGTGTTGTCCAACCTCCTACTTACGAGAACAACTATCGGTCCGCACAAGATTCTTTCATTGCGGCACAGGTTGGATTGGAAATGCTCACCGATGTCAGCGAAGGGTTGGTAATGAGGTCGCAGACTGCAACTCAAGGTCGCCAAACAGAAACTGAGGAGGATAATGACGATAATGACGAGATGGATGCTATAGAGGACGAGAGCCAGATGGTTATTGACAGCGAAATGATGGATGGCGGGAATAATCCCGTGGTGGCCTTACTCCTGGAAGATGTATTGCCATTAGTTACCAGGTTCGTTGAGTATCAAGAACTGCGGTCACGTGCCCTTCTTGCCCTCAACAACATGACGTGGACTTTCAATTCCTTGGTTCCGCAATGGGCAATTTCTAAAGCGGATGTGCTGTGGAGTCGAATCTTAAGCCTCTTGCATTCATCGGACGACTTGGACCTCGAATCACGGACTGGTTGTGTGGGCATTTTATGGGCATCTGGAAAGCTGAAGCGGAAGTTCGCGCCTGAAATTGGTGTTAACCAGGTACGATGGTTTATCAGAGCATTTCAAGAGAGTGGGGAAGTGCAAGAAGTTCTAGAATTCAAGGTTCGCATCGTCGGTTTGTTAGGCATATTTGCTCTTCCACATGAGGATAGCGATGTCACAAAGGAGATCTCGGTATTCTTACTAACACAGGTTCTCGCTGTGCAAAACAGGCCAGCTGAGATTGTGATTGAAGCTTTGAATGCGATTTATGACATATTTGCGGACAAGACATATCCTTTTGATTATGAAATCTTCGTCAAGGGAGAATTCTTAAATCATTTGACGAAAGTACAACCGCAGGTCAAACAGATGGCTAAGAAGATTGATAGACGGAAATATCTGCAGCTGAGGACCAAGGCAGATGAAGTTGTGGTTAATTTACAACGGTTTATCGCTTACAAAGCAAAGGAGAGCAAAGAGTACCGTTGAGTAGACAAAAGCTCGTGTTATTCTTACAATATCTGTACATAGGATTTGATAATCAATAGTGTTGGATTACTAGTTACGCAGGCCATACATTTACCTCACTTAGGATTGCGAAAGGTTTGAGTATCATAGTCGATCATAGATCTTTCTATGGATTACTTGTACACTGCACGTAGTTTAGCAAGTTCTGGTCCCTTCTGGTCCCCGTGGCAGGTGCATTTGTTAACAAATGATTTCCATATTTTAAGCTTTGCAACATCATTACTCAGCCGCGTACGTCAGACTTGTGGCGCGGGTGGCGGTGTCCCTTACTAATCGCTGCATCGGGTCTCGGCTCTCGACTTTCTTATCCAGGGTCGTCATTCCACGCGTGATTACGGGAGCATTCGTCCATGCGCTCAGCGAGTTAGTCCATAAACGGCATTTCAGTGGTTGCGCCTCATACAAAAGGCTGGTCGTCGTGCTGTCCATTCACTTGAACAGAAATCTCAGACGATGCTCACAGGCTATAAATCACCCTCATTTCTGTTCAAGTCCTTGCCATCTGCCGTCGCATCTACACACACAGCCAGACTCCAGCCTGTGTTTCGTTATCCGCTATCTTATTCACGCCAATTTCACGCAACTAACTCATCCAAAATGATCAAGGACATTAAGACGTATGCTTGCGAATGTTGCTGACTAATGGCGATATTCATACTAATCTCATTCTGTAGTATCGACGAGTTCCGCGTCGCCATCAACGAGGACAAGGTCGTTGTTATTGACTTCTTCGCTACATGGTGTGGTCCTTGCAAAGTCATTGCACCCAAGGTGCACGCGTTTTCTGAAGAATTCACCAGTGCCGAGTTCTACAAGGTCGATGTTGACGAAGTATCCGAGGTCGCATCTGAGGTCGGCATCCGTGCTATGCCCACTTTTATGCTCTTCAAAGCTGGCCAAAAGATCAAAGAGGTTTGTATTTCCCGATGCATTGTCTCGCGCTTAAATTGCGACCACGACGTTCGTACGACAGAAGCTAACCTGAGTTTTAGATTGTTGGGGCCAACCCTGCAGCTCTCAAGACTGCAATCGCTAGCGCTCTCGCTTAAGTAGCGCAATATATTGCATCCAAATCAATTGCCACAATACTAAATATGATGCTATAGCACAAGTTGATCATGATGATAGTTTCTGTTGAATGTATATGTAGACTCTGCCTCCAATTTGCTGGTTTGTTACGGGTGTTGTACATATAAGATAATCAAATATAAACCTGGGAGGCCCAAGCTTTTATTTTATTGTTCGGTTTAATATTGCACGTCTACGTCGTTCTGATATTTGCCTGTCGCGATATCAGGTTAATGGAGTGATTCCCGCGGAAGGAAACATTAGGTCTCCGATATGATTGTAGTGGACATTGACATCGTGTATTATTGGGGTAGGTGTCTTTGTATCTTTTGAGAGCCGGCCTGTAATGCCTGTTTTGTAGAGGTATCGACAGTTGCCCAATCGTGATGCAGTAGTGCTCATTATCGCTTGGTACGGGCTCTCCTACGCATGCCGACAGGGATTCCGTAAGAGACTCAGATCAATTATTCTGGTGCCAACTACGTATCGCGATCCCTTGCTTATTGGGCTCCTTTTTGAATAACACTTTGTAGGATTGTTTGAGTTCGATGAATTGTTTTCGCAATGATGTCGAATTTGGATCCAGATGCTGTCCTGTCATTAGAAGTATACTGCAGACCACCAATTGTGCTGCGTGTGTATAGATACACTTGAATAAAATCCAATAAATGCGGAATATTTTATCCTTTTTCACATTCTTGTAGTTACCGCCTTCCCCTCCATATGCCCTCGCAAGCATTTGTCACCAAAATGGATACTGTAAAGTGTATTTATAAGAGGGTTGGTTACTTGTAGCTGCCCGCTGAGGCTTGCCTCCTTGCCTTCTGGTCTGGCCAGAATGTGCATGCAAGACGCCATCGGAACTCGGGATTTTGTGCGCAAGTTCAAAATATTCCGGGGTGGGCGGCTGATGTGCAGTCTAACAACGCAAGAGTAAAGTGACGTCCCAAAATTCAGGGGAAAAACCCCACTGCCTCAATTCAGCGAAAGAGAGTGAACACAAGAAATAGAGATCAGAAGCAGCTTGGACCATTACAACCGAAATCATGATCTGCAATGGCAACTACTGGTAGCGACATCCCGGAGCAAAATGATCGAATCGAACTCACTGGCGAGGTCATTGAGAAAGAGGAGCCGAAATATGTTCGCATTCGTCGACGACATCAGACTTTCGAGAGATGGTTCGAGCGCCAGTCCGATTTACTAGCAAATCGAGAAGAATCTGATTCAGTCTCAGATAGCGACAATGAAGAAGAGAGACTGCGACAAAGGATAATACGGCGGAAAGAAGACGACGATGATGATGATGACGACGACGACGACGAAGTTCATCACAAACTCACCCTACGAAAAATTGCAAAACGCAATGCCTACATCACCGCTAGAGATGCATTGGAAGTAAAGCAGTCCGCAATTTCGGAACCTCGTGATTATCAGTCGGAACTTTTTGAATGTGCGACAGAGCGCAATATCATTGCCGTCTTGGACACTGGCAGTGGTAAGACGCTAATCGCATGCATGTTGATAAAGCATATACTGGAGAAAGAACTAGACCGCCGCGAGACAGGACAAAACGTAAGGAGTCGATGCACTACAAGCCGCTAATTTTGTTTCTATAGTGCTTCTAACTTGCTGTGATAGAAACGAATTGCGTTCTTCTTGGTAAATTCCGTGACTTTGGTATTTCAACAGGCTTCAGTCATATCTGTAAATGTCCCGTTTAAGGTCGCCAAGTTCTGTGGCCAAATGGGTGTAGACTATTGGGATAAAGGCACATGGGACAAGTACTACGAAGAGAATGATATCTTTGTTATGACTGCAGATATTTTGTATAATTGTCTCACATTTGGATATCTCTCCCTGGATCAGGTAAGTTGGTCGGTAATGTCGAAGTTGATGCCGCTAACGACTTGAGGAAGGCTTGCTTGCTGGTGTTTGATGAATGCCATCATGCCAAAGCAGGTCATGTATTTCTCCGGATTATGAAAGAGTTTTACAGAGACTTGGACCCTGACGATCGACCCAGAGTTTTCGGTATGACGGCATCTCCGGTTGATGCTAAAGTGGACGTCCGCAATGCTGCTCAATTACTGGAGTCTGCAATGAATGCAGAGATTCGCACGACGAGGAACTTAGCTTTATTGCGTGCAGGTGTTGCGAGGCCGGCTGAACGGATAATGTACTATAATCCATCGGCTCACACCGACATGACTGAACTGTATTTGAAGTTGCACCGTCAATTTGGTAATTTAGATATATCCCTTAAAAAAATATTTTTGTTCGCCAGAGAAGCTGCAGTCGACCTAGGTAGGTTCTTGGCCTCTCTCCCTAATTGAGAGTGGTTGCAGTGTTGACAATTCATTAGGCCCCTGGTGCGCCGACGAGATCTGGCACCTGATACTGAAAGGAGTCAATACGAAGCGACCTCGATACGGTTTACCATTGGAAACTGAAGTGTCTTCGGAAGAAAAAGAGAAAAAGGAGCTTGAAGAGGAAGTTATGGCAGAAGTTCGACAGATATTGACCGATCACAAATTCTCGCCGCCATCTCTGGATCCTGCACATTTGTCAGATAAAGTACTTTCCCTGCTTGAATTCGTCGCTAGAAGTTACAAGAATGCAAAGGCCAACATTAAATGTATCATATTCGTCGAGCGACGATACACGGCATGGATTCTATATAATTTATTGCGGCAACTGGCGCCGTTTGGATGCAAACCAGGCGTCTTGACCGGGCATGGAGAAACTAGTATGGTCGATCTGAGCATGGCATTTCGAGAGCAGAGCATACTACTGTACAATTTCCGCCACAACAAAGTCAATTGTCTGGTCGCCACTAGTGTAGCAGAAGAGGGCCTTGACATGCCAGATTGCAATTTGATTATTCGGTTCGACAATTGCCGGACAATGATTCAGTACGTCCAAAGTCGAGGAAGAGCTCGACAAAGCTCGTCCGTTTACATTCACATGGCCGAAAGGAATAATCTGCAAACTTTGCGATCCTTAAGTGAAAATACTCAGAATGAACAACAGATGCGAGACTTTTGTGAGCAGTTGCCACAAGATAGAATCCTGGAAGGCCTGGATGATCAGCCAATGATTTCAAGTGCCAAAGACGACGGATTACTATATGTCGAGCAATTAAGCGGTGCCCGGATTTCCCTCGGTTCCTCATTGATGGTGTTAGCTAATTATGTGTCTGCTTTGCCGCATGATGGTTACGCGTCCCCAAGGCCCATATTCCATTTTCGAAAGGACGGCGGATTTTATGTCTGTACAATCACTATGCCGGCGACGTCGGGGATACTCAACATGCAAGGGCAGCGGCGACTATCCAAGTCGTTAGCCAAACGAGACGCAGCTTTCCGGCTTGTCATAAGCCTGCGACAAGAAAACCTGATTGACCCACATTTCTGTCCTTATCGTATCAAGAAGATTCGATTAAGGGAAACGAAAAAAAAGGAAATATCTGCTGACAAGACGAACATATATCCTATCCGATCAGCCGACTTCTGGAAGCCGGTTCCGTTTGAGACTACGATTGATGATGTGATGCATACAGTCAAGGAAGTGAAATTGTACTTGACAGTGTTTAATTTGCCCAAGCATGTGGGAAGATACAGGCCTCTTTGTTTTCTTTCTCGCAAGCCTCATCCTCACTATTATTCTCTACCCCTGTTCGTGGACGGAGAATACATTCCTGTGGAGTGTAAGGTATTCTCTGACCCACTTACGGTGACCATAGCAAGAATGAGTGATCTTGCTCGGTACACAGTGCGCTTGTTCCATGATGTCTTTAACAAATTATTCGACGAAGACATGAGAAAATTTCCCTATTATCTGGCGCCTTATAGCATTTCGACGGGTGGAATTGATTGGGACCTGGTCGATATCGCAAAGAACCTTGGTGATCCTCTGATTAAATGGAATGTTAGGCCCGATCCTCAGTTTTGGCTTGGAAAGTTTATTGTCGACGAACGTAATCGGAATCGAAGATTTGAATTGCGAGAAATTCTTACAGAACTGGACGAGGATTCACCTATTCCGAGTTGGTATCCTGCTAGCTTGAAACATGCGTCCATTAAATGCTATACATACGGCACCAATTACTTGAAGGGAAGGGAAAGTGACAAGCTAAATCAACCTGTATACGCATCTAAGCGTATTTTACATGGTCAGAATTTCCTAAAGGCATCAGCTGAACAGGAGGGAGGTAAGCAATCCATGTCGTCGCTATCATAGTTTGTACCCGTTGGCTCATATGTTTAAGATCGCTCAGCGGACGCCGCTGTGATTCCCGGCCCATTCTACGTTAGCACCGTTGACGCAACTACAATGTGGACCACAAAACTACTGCCATCTGTAAGTTGTTTCCGGTAACTTGTCTTGAACGGATGGCTTACGCTTGTAAATAGATCATGTTTCATATTGAGTCATGTGTACAGGCTATGGAATTATGCAGCGTGCTGGATATTTCTGGCGTGAATCTCAAGAGCATGGTCGAGGCCATCACTGTAGAATCGGCACATTTGGATATGAATTACGAGCGGTAAAGAATTTGTCGGGTTATTTCGTCGTCGTCTTCTATTACTAATACCCTATCTAGCCTTGAAGTGCTCGGCGATGCTTTCTTGAAAGCTTCGACGTCCATTGCTTTATATATCGAGGTTCCGCAAGGAGACGAATACTCATATCATATCAAGCGTCTGAACCTCATCTGCAATCAGAATATGTATGAAACGGCGCTTGATATTAAGCTTTATGAGTATTTGCGAGCAACACCGTTCAGTAGAAGAGCGTGGTATCCCGATCAACTTACACTTCTGAACAGCACAAAGTCAGTTCAGCGGGTCAAGCAGCATGTGTTGGGGGACAAGTCATTGGCAGACGTGTGTGAAGCTGTAATTGGAGCCTCGCTTCTCGAAGGATTAGATCAAGCGGTTCATGCAGTTACTCAGATCGTAAGGTCTGAGGACCATCGTTTCCATTCATGGCGAGGATATTCTGCTGCATATGTTATTCCTGATTACCAAAAGGAACCGGGATCCGCTGCTGATCGGAAATTTGCGGAAGAGATCTCGGATATTGTCGGGTATCGATTCAAATCGCCGCTTTTGATACGGTCTGCCTTTACTCATTCCTCCTGTTCGCGGGGTATTCCGTCGTATCAGAGACTTGAGTTCTTAGGAGATGCCTTATTTGAGCTTCTCTGTGTTCAATTTGTGTATAACAAGTACCCCGAAGCAGATCCTCAGTATTTGACGGAACATAAGATGCCGATGGTCAGCAACAAGTTTCTTGGTTATCTGAGTGTCAAGCTCGGACTGTATCGATATTTGGACTACATCTCGTCACACTTACCTTACGCTATTCAAGAGTACGTCGAGACGCTAAATTTTGAGGAGGAGAGCGCTGCCCAAGAGAAAAAGGAACAGGTGTGGATGAATTTGGATGTTCCAAAACCGCTTGCAGATTGTATCGAGGCCACTCTCGGGGCAGTTCTTATTGACTCTGACTTCGACTTGTCGGAAGTGCAGAGTTTTTTTGACAGACTCGTTAGACCGTACTTTGAAGATTTCTCGCCGTACGAGACATATGTCTCGAATCATCCCACGACATTGCTCGCACAGCTTTGTTCTGATGTTTCATGTAACGATTGGAAGATCCAATGTCGAGAATTTAAGGTAAATGGTCAGCAAGTTGTGTTATCTGCCGTGCAGATTCATGGGCGTATAATCGGGTCCGGTGAGGGTGTCACAATTAAAAATGCTCGTTTCGATGCGTCGAAGAACGCATTGAAGCGATTGCGAGATGACGAGAGCTTATTGCAAAAGCTGTGCACTTGCAAGGCCGATCACAATGGTGGCGACTTGGGGAAATATTTGGGCAATTTGAATCTTGATCATGCATAGGTAGGTATATAAATGGCGTTGCAACCAGAGTGTACTTAGAATTGAATGGTGAGGCACCATGGTAGTGGTCCAAATTGAACAATTGGTGAGGAGGATACAGATCAATATAACGTGCCTGAATCCTGGGGTGCTTCCAGCCTTTCGATTTTACTGGCAGAAACAATAACGCAAGTGACCGTTGTTTGACATAATTTCTTCGTGTAAGAAGGCCTAAGGACATGCGACCGTCTGCTCTTGCCAGACTATCCCCGGCGCGAATGGTATGGCGACTGACATGAGGCAGGAGCCAAGTATCCACGGACAGAGCAAGCTCAATTACGGCGGTGCTCTCACAATAATAGTGTTCATTTTGTATATAATTATGAAGCAGTAGACTAGTATGATAGAGTAAACGAGGGTATACCCTAACCCAATTCATGGCTATTAGGATGCTGGCCACCGCAGTGAGAAGTAACCAAGTGTTGGTCCAGTGGTGTAACGGTTTATCACGTCTCGTTCACAGAGTGGACAAAATCCGAGGAGGTTCCGCGTTCGATTCGCGGTTGGATCAATAATTTTTTTTTTAGAGATGTACAATTAATTAATTTTAGTTTTAAATATAACGTGTTGGCTTTTGATGCCATTTGTCGTTTACTACTCGCAACCTTGGACTAGCTTGGTTGAGTATTTAACGCCACCCAAGTCATGGACATATATGCCACTTTAGTCCGCTATAACAAGTGATTAGATCCCAAAAGAAATAGATTAATGTTAATAATCACAACAATAAAAACCCACAATTCGCTAGATTGTCTGCTCACGAGACAGCATAACAAGGGACAAAAATAACAGACAAAAAATCTATCACTATTATATACAGAACTGTACCAATCCAAGAACCTGTCAAAAAAATGCTTCCTGCTTCCTATTTGCCCACTATGCATATAATTCATCATTACTTCAAAAATAAATCGGAAAAACAAATCGTTGTTGAAAATTGCCCTCACCAGTCCCGTCGCATCCGTGGGTATCTTACAAAGCTTCTCCCGTGTTTTTAGCCATAACCAGCAAACGCTCATACGTCGTACTAACAGGACAAAGCTTTGATGACCTTAAAATTGAGGCGCCTGCGGCTCTAGTACGCGTGCCTTTTCGGGCAATTGAAGGTTCACGTATGCGTTAGTTACCCAGACCTACCGACAATGCCGGCACTATTTTTCAAATACCACAACAATAAATTGCATCACAATTGCTGAAATCACAGGAATTGTGATGTTATCGTCGAGGCCCCATAGATCGACTGCCTCTGCCGCTGCACCCACGAAACCCGATAGAGTGCACAAAACACCCAAACTCAATTTACTTGTCTCTGGCGTCCATGCCAAGTGCTCGCCAACGTTGACTAGAGGTGTCGCCGGAAAAATGAGTCCATACTCAAGGTAAGCTGCAAAGACACCAGTGAGGAAAGCAGCGCTTGTACCTGCCAGCGACTTGTTGCGAAAAAATTTTGGTGTGAGATGACCGTATGCTCTCCCGAAAGATGAGGCAGCGGTATCACACCATGACAATAGCAAGATTGAGAGGAGGGAAATGTCCTGTAACAGAAGTTAGTTAGACGCTATTGATTTTCTTGTAGACCACTGTTGACGCAATACCTTAGGGAATATCAAGAACACCAAAATCAGACCAAGCAGATACCATACAATCCCATTCCATTTATTAACTTCACTTTCTCTCATCAAAAACCCAAATGATTTAATGTAATATGCGCTAAACGCTTGGAACTTGAACCGTAGCATATCTAGAATCCCAATGCTGACAAGTAGAAACACCAATACAGGGGTGACGTGTGAGAGCTTGATACCGTTCCAATACAGGCCCAGTGTAAGAAAACCTATAGAGACATGGAGAAGTTTTCGTGGGACCTCGTACTTGTGAATGAAATATCTGTATTTCTTGTGGGACGGTATCAGTCCTAAGGGCGACCTTGACCGAGGTGTCAAAGGCTGATGGGTTTTCCTGGCCTTCTTGCCATTCACTCCATTCTGCCCCGGGGATAGCGGTAAGTCGTCCTTTTTGGTTTCAGTGAATCCATTTGCTAGCTTATCTTTCGAATTGGACAGGGCCTTGGCACGAGACCGGGTTAGACGGTCAGAACCAGGTGTCGCGGAAGTATATGCCATGGTAATGATAACGGTAATGCAAGTCTTCTATGAACAAGGTTCGGGAACCAAAATTCCGGTATATAATGGTGTTATTCGAATCGTTTTCAAGTCTCAAGAAATTGTGGGTCGTGTGCCGTTATATAGCGAAGACGAGATGTACACGTCAACTGAGAAAATTGCAGTTGGCAATCGAAACGTCGAAATTGCCCTGGTCCCTGCCGTCGGACGGGAGTACGAACCCCTATCTTGCTTACATCACATCATTGGACTATGCCGCATAAAGTCTTGATGACACAAATGTGTGAGAATGTAATACTTTCTTGACGGACTTTTTCAGTATTTTGAATTCGTACTCTTAGACTTAGTTCAGAACTCTTTCCCATTCAACTAATATACGAACAATATGTGTACATTTCCAGAGGGATGTTGCTATTTATGATAATATATAGTCATAAGAAGCCGCACGTCCGGGCCATAAGATCGCCGTGGGGCGACGCGGCCCTGATGACCTCCAGTATTTTTAATTTCTCGTGTGCATTCATACCATAGAAAACTTGACTCCACGGCAGTAAAAGAGGCAGCGAACAATATACATAATCATTGATCCACCTAACAGGATTCTGACAGCTTTGAGATTTGCGCCAATATGGTAGCAAGAGATTCTCAACTGTGCATTGCCCTCGATAACCAGTCGGTTTTCAATTTTTTGATTTCGTTGGCACTCGCATTCGGAATCGTGTTCTCGTACCTTCCACAACATCTGAGGATCATATCGCGGAAAAGTTCACGAGGGATTTCGCCATGGTATTTGCTTCTGGGGACCACTTCCGGTACATGTAGCCTGGGAAATGTCTTGTTACTCTCGGCGGATGTTATGGACTGCTGTACTGTATTGGTACGGACTGAACCATCTACAATAACTCAAAGCCTGTGAAGCTAACAGTATCTAGTCCGGAAAGAAATGTTTCGCCGCGACCCTTGGCGTAATTCAGATCGCGCTGCAGTTTTCAATGTTCGTTATAATGTAAGCTGCCATAGTATCTCCCGGTGCCTTTATATTTTTTTTCTGTGGTATTAATAAGTTCATAGTCTAGTATTGTTTGTGGCATATTTTCCCCAGGAGTTTACTGCAGAGTATCGGTTAGCGGTAAAAGTTGCGGCAATTGCCGTAGCTCATTTCTTGATTACGTTTTCCGTCGCTCTCCTAGTTTTCATATCCGGCAAGCACATAAATTTGTACGCCGGATTCCTCGGTATTGAAGCCACGCTGCTGACCGCGTTTCAATACGTTCCCCAGTTGTATATGACGTACAAACTGCGGCATGCCGAATCCCTGAGTACGCATACCCTCATGATACAAGCCCCTGGAGGGTTCTTGTGGGCGCTCACTTTGGCCCTGCGGCACGGCACGAGTTGGAGCTCCTGGCTCCCATTTTTTATTTCGGCCATGCTACAGACTTGTTTACTGAGCATGTGCATATATTTCGACTATAAGCATCCAAGACACGAATATTACGATCAACTAGTTCCGGAGATGGAGGACGAGGAGTATACAATTTCGATTTTTCATGAAGATGTAGAACATTCTGATTAAGGTCTACATCTAGGCGGGGTTCCTTGCATGTCTCGTGTTGATCGTGTCCCTGTATCATCCAACGTTGAACGCGGCCCGTTTCCGGTTGCTGCTCCCTATTGTCTTATGACGAAGCTCGTTATCGAGCTAAATCTTGGTATCAATCGCGTCGTTTGCGTAATATAATACCTTTACGGTAATGATTCAACATCGAGTATCGGATAGTCTCAGTATCATTCAACGCACTCGAATGAGTGCGTTGAGAAGGGCATGGGATAGCACAACTGAACGCTCATCAGTCTGACGCCCGTTTTAGTCGACTACAAACTGGCAGCGAGGAAATATTCAATTTTATTGTAGGCCATCTAAATACATCCCAGAAAAAAAAGAGTCACCACTTGTAAGTTTCATAACTTTGCAGCTGCGCGTAACCCGTCCTCTCCTTCAACAAGTATACATCGTCCGCCAGCGATGACATTGAGTCCGTCCCGGGCAGCATCTAAAGTAGCATCGTCAAAGCTTCCGGGCTGAAACCATATACCCTTGACTTTTTCTCCTAGCTCGTTGACCTCTTTGAGTAAACTCTCGCTTACACGCGGTGGAGTGACGACGCTAATTGAAACGCTTTCTGCCCCGGACTTATTCAAAAGAGCAGAGACATTCGATAGTGACTGAACACCGTAGATGACAACTTCGCGTGGATTGATACCTGTGGCGGGCAAATCATGAAGAAGATACCAATTTAGAACCTTGTTACCGTATTTGCTAGGATCTGTGGATGCTCCGACCACGGCATACACACGAGAGGAAAAGAATTGACGGAGTGGCTCGATCGACATTATAAATAAGTTGGAATATTGCAACCGCCGATACAGTGAGATGAAAAGGAAGAGACGGGAACTTGCTTTGTCACCCGCGATCGACAAGTAACTCTGGATCGAGTCAGTTGAGATGATCATGCGGCGGCTCTACTGTGAGGACTTTGGAGAATTCCCCAACTACTGCCTAATGTCGACGTGGCTAAAGCAAGTACTACCTACTAACTGCAAAGTACATTAGCCAACCCTTTCCTGGCTCAGAAAAGTCATGATGATCTTGCTGTATTACGGTTTGTTGGTAAGCATTACGGACAGTTGGTAATGGGTGACGATCATTGACGCGAGTGCACGTGCTCGCGCACTGATAGAAAAGCAACGCGTTTCGGGCAACGATCGTTAATATATGGATCCAGTACTAAAAGGAGACGACCTTGCCCTTCGAGAATTACCATAGGAAATTGATCCAATGGCTCCAGCATATCCAGACGACAAGACTGCAAAGGGACCTGGGGTCGACATCGACCAGCGTACACACCAAGCGGACAAGGATGGCAAGTTTCGACGCCAGTCTTCGTCCTTTCGCGACGTAATCTCGGTCGACCATCCTAAGTTCAGGCCCGAGAAAGGCAGATATGTTCTTTACGTTAATTCGGGCTGTCCGTGGGCGCACAGAACACTACTTATGCGAAAGTTGAAGGGCCTGGAAGAGATCATCGATGTGGTTTTCCTGCATTGGGCTCTGGGTGAGAAGGGATGGTATTTCAAGAACGAAGGCGAATCTGTGGCTAAAGATCCCTACTACGGATACACTCTGCTCCGTGAATTTTACTTCAAGGCTGATCCGAGTTATGATAAGCGGTTCACTGTACCGGTTCTGTGGGATCTGAAACATGAAACGTGACTGTCCATGGCGTGCTTTTCGTAATGATCTGTCGCCGTTAACGTTAGAATTAGGATCGTAAACAACGAATCTAGCGAAATCATTCGCATCTTTAATACGGCGTTTAACGATCTACTTCCGCCGGCAAAGGCTGCGATTGATGTCTATCCGGAGAAATTGCGCGGTGAGATCGACCAAGTGAACGAATGGGTGTACAACAAGGTCAACAATGGTGTCTACAAGACTGGCTTCGCAACAACGCAGGAGGCGTGTACGTTTGTTGAGGAAGTACAAAATGTGATGGTCTAGGCTAACAAATTTAGACGACGAAAATGTGTATCCTCTTTTCGAGTCGCTTGGACGCCTTGAAAAGATGCTGTCCGATGGCCGCGAATTCGTCATGGGATCCAAACTGACAGACGTAGATATTCGTCTATATCCAACCATAGTTCGGTTTGATGCTGCGTACTTCACTCTCTTCCGCTGTAACATTAAGATGATCAGATATGGGTATCCCAATCTTCACAAATGGCTTCTGCATCTCTATTATGACTTGCCTGAAATATTTAAGGCGACTACCTTTCTGGAACAGCTGAAAAAGGGATACGCGTCGACCAGATGTGGAATCACGCCAGCAGGACCCATTCCGCTTATCATGGAAAGGGAAGCTGCATTGTAAGCTTTATGTGGACATGGGTACCATGTCAATAGGACGTTGCTCAATATAATAATATTTGAATTTTGTACGTAATGACAATTCAAGACGTCATAATCCGGTTCAGCCAGATTTCATATTACGTAAAGGGAAGAGACTGATGATCAATAAATTCGTCGGCTTCCGGGACGTCGGCGACCCAGCGACGTTGATCCGCAAAAAGTTCTTTACCGCCCGCGCTAAGTAATTAGTTTATATTAGGACGATTTCTTCCCACCAACACAACAGGCTCTAAAAGGAATAAAGAACTCTTTTACACTGATTATGCCAGATTCGCTTGGTTGTCACCGGTATAGTTAATCGCTCACTCATTAGCTGGTACCTGGACGCAAGCGCACATACGCCACAAGTTCCCTCACATTCGGCGCATACTCGCGTTTCAGCCACCGTTTGTATTCTTCATCGCGTATCTAATCCGCGAGCAGAACCAGGAAAAGTCATATAGATTAGATTGCAGAGCATGTCCTGGAAATTAACGAAGAGTAAGCAACCGATGAGGCACTTATTTTGAAATAAGATATTGACTCTGCACACAAGAGCTGCGCGAGACACATTTGTCATCGAGTCTGTCATCATCACGGTCATCGTCGACATCGACTATCACCCCCCAGTCGTATTCTGCGGAGCCGGAAAAGACAGAGAAGAGCAAATCGCATCATCACCATTTTATTCATAGCAGCAAGCACGACGACTCGAATCATTATGCGTACGACAACGCGACTGTGTCCAAGGGTTCTTTTTCCCCCAGCCATAGACAAACTCCCTCAACCACTTCTACGGTTAGACCTGGCTTATTAACGGTCACGGTTCATGAGGCGACCGGGTTGTCTCTGCCACCATCATATACACATGCTCATCATGGGCAGAGCAACGCGTCGCAGTTCTCAACTACCGACTCCACATTGCGACGATACCTTCCGTATCTCGTTCTGGAGTTTGACAAAACGCAGGTTATTATGGATGCACACTCCGGAACGATTGAGGCTCCTAAGTGGGAACAGATCGCAAACTTTGACGTCAGCAGGGATGAGACTCTAACCCTTTCACTCTATGTCCGGAACCCGGGAGCTTTCTTCACGTCGTCGGCAAGCGGCGCTGCTGGGACTGGCCCAAGCGGACCCTCCACAACTGGCTCTAGCGGAAGCAGCGGTCTCGATCGGAGCCGTTCTGAAGAGGACATCCTTCTCGGTTCCTGCAAAGTCGTGCCTAAATTAGATGTACGCGCGAAATTCGATGAGTGGCTGGCCGTGTCTTGGGGTAGCGGCAAAGTGCACATTTCAGTCTCATTCAAACCGAACCAGAACGCGCCGCTGACGATAGACTCATTCGAACTGTTAAAAGTTGTAGGAAAAGGTTCATTTGGTAAAGTAATGCAGGTGCGAAAGAAAGACACCTCACGAATTTACGCTCTGAAGACGATCCGTAAGGCTCATATTGTGTCACGATCAGAAGTCAATCATACTTTGGCGGAACGCACAGTGCTCGCCCAGATCGACAATCCGTTTATTGTGCCGCTCAAGTTCAGCTTCCAGTCGCCAGAGAAGTTATATCTTGTTTTGGCATTCGTTAACGGCGGCGAATTGTTTCATCATCTCCAGCGGGAGGGCAAATTCGATGTACGTATAAAGAGAGCCTTTTTGATTGATGCCATTTTAACATTTGTTACATAGCTTAATCGGTCGCGGTTTTATACGGCAGAGCTTCTCTGCGCACTAGAGTGCCTCCACGGTTTCAATGTTATTTACCGTGACTTGAAGCCGGAAAACATTCTTCTGGACTACACCGGCCATATTGCCCTTTGTGACTTCGGTCTCTGCAAGTTGAACATGACGCAAGACGACAAGACGAATACGTTCTGTGGTACGCCCGAGTACCTCGCGCCAGAATTACTCCTGGGTCAGGGATACACGAAAACGGTTGATTGGTGGACCCTAGGCGTCCTCCTCTATGAGATGCTAACTGGCTTACCTCCATTTTATGACGAAAACACGAACGAGATGTACCGCAAAATTTTGCAGGATCCACTGCGATTTCCCGACGATATTGACAAAGACGCCAAATCACTGTTGATTGGTCTCCTCAATCGTGACCCTAAGCAGAGACTTGGCGGAAATGGACCGGCCGAAATCAAGGACCACAAATTTTTTGCTGAGATTGACTGGAAGAAGCTTTTGGGCAAGAGGTACCCGCCACCTTTCAAACCTAGTGTTGCATCGGCTACAGATACATCCAATTTCGACAAGGAGTTCACTAGCGAAGTGCCCACCGATTCTGTTGTCGACGATTACTTGTCTGAAAGTGTTCAGCGCCAGTTCGGTGGATGGACCTACTCTGATACTCGCTTTGGCAGCACTGCTGGAAGAGAAGGACCTGGACCGGGGAGTGTGATTGGTTGACTGCAACCTTCCTAGGTTAATGCTTTTGCCGTCTTGGGTATATTAACAAAATATTGAAATATGCATTGTAAATCTGTTCAGTTTGGTTTTTTTTTGGGGGGGGGGGCGCCATATAAAGTGATGTTTCTAGTCACGATATGTTTCATTTTATATAGGATGTTTGGGCGATGTTTGCAAAGAATGCGTACAGCGGCGAAATTTAACTGGGATTTTATCAATTGAATTCATTGAAATCGCATCTTATATGGCGGCCACAGGTGGCTGCTGTCGTTACGTAATGTCAATTCAAAATGACGCTACATATTCGTGTTTTACGAAATGGAAGCAACATTACGGACAAGAGACCCGTGCGAGCATTGTGACGCGCCTTCGTCGTCACCAACGCAGACAACTTCTCTTGCTGCATTGCTCGAAGCAGCAACTCAGTTCAGAGCTGGAGGAAGTAACGGTACGGGCATCCACATAGCGCACGCTCGTGCTCATACATCTATTCCTAGACAACTTGCATAATGACATAGGTGTGACGCGAAGAACCGGAAACCGATGGTTAACTTGCTTCGCTTGTCAGGTAGTAATACATCATGACATTAATTTTATCCCCGTTCTGGCAACTACCTGCCTTCTAAGTCCGTAACATGACACAGGTGATTGCGGTTTGGTTTCTCGGACGGGAGGTGAGAAGAATGTACAATGCGATTTGAAATAAACACATGTTGGCGAAACAAAACGATGACAACAAGTCCGAATAACAATGCGGTTACTCTGCAGCGTTGGTTGCCTCCTGAGCCTTCTCCTCATCCATATCAACTGGCTTGTGACCCTGCGTGCCGACTTTCAAAAATACTGACGCGATCGTGCCGACTCCACTGATTCCAACTGCAAACCAAAATGCTGCTTTATACGAGTCGTACAACTGCTCCACTCCAGTATGTGGACTATTTTTGGCAGCTGCGTGCACAACCGTAGTCGACGCGGCGATACCAATCGCCGCGCTAAGCTGGAAGACGGTATTAAAAATCCCGGCGGCCGATGACTGCGATTCGGGCGGAACGGCGGATAGGGTATGCATGTTGGCAACGTTGTATGACAAATCAGCACCAACCACCGACAAGCAAATACCAGGAAATGCCATAGCCCAGTATATCAGGTGGATAGGTTGTAATGCCCATAGAAGTGCAGAAACGGTGAAGGCGGTCAGAGCAATAACCATAAGAATCCTGCCAGGAATGATGTGCAGTGTGAATGCGGCGAACACATTTACTAGTACACCGCTCACGGCCTGCGGAACCAGATACGCTGTTGTAAGAATAGCCGATGCGCCCCAGATATCTTGGAAATATAGGGTAATGTAATAGTTCAGGACACCGAGGAAGTTCATAAAGCCACAGGCAATCACGAACATACACTATTGCCCATTAGCAACTATCGTTTCTGACAAACAACAATAGTGACTTACCAAAGCAAATCCGGGATAGCGCCAAATACGTAAAGGCATCAGTGGAAACTTTGCTTTCGACTCCCAGAATATAAACATGGCAAACGTGACAATGCCGACTATCAACAACGCAATCACATAAGGCTCAGCCCATCCCTTTGAGGTTGCTCCAGACTGAGTCAATGCAAATACAATCATGACCAAGCCAGCCGTTGCCAGTAGAGCTCCAAAGTAATCCAGCTTTGCTAGATTCCCCTTGACGGAGCTCCACTGCATTTGAGGGTCATCAGGCACGGAGAACCATACCAAGAGCGCAAGGACGGAGTATGATATGGTGCAAAAGAAAAGCACCGCCCGCCACGAGATAAACTGGGTGCAGATACCACCACATATAATACCGACAATGAATCCAAGGGGAGCTCCTGCAGAAAACGTAGCCATAGCACGGTTCTTGCGTTTGCCCGGCACATATGTTGCGCCAATGATACCAACCGCTGCCGGAGCCGCTGCTGCACCCGACAAACCTTGCAACCCACGAAACACATCAAACACGATATCGCTCTTCATGAAGCCTGACACGAGGCACCACAAAGCGTACCAGACGTACGCGATCATAACCATTCGCTTTCTTCCTACGTTGTCAGCGATTGCAGCCAGAATCAGTACAAATGCGCCTGATGACAGAGAGAAAGCCGAAATCGTCCAGGACAACTCTGCGCCAGAAATGCCAAACGACCGGGCAATATGCGGCAAAGCAATTAGCATGGCGCCTTGGTTCATAGTGGCCAGCGATGGCCCGCACGTGAGCGTGAGTAAAGCTATGACTTCGTGCGCAAATGACTTGAATACTGGTGGTCGTTCGTCGCTGTGAGCTTGGGCACGGTATCGTGCGTTTGCTTCATCTTGCTCGAGCCGCTGCAATTGACGCTGCGATAGCGTCCGATTGATCTTTAGGTCGTCACTATCTTCAACACTTTCCACCATGGCAGCAACGATTACTGAGTATAAATCAAATGCTTGTGACTGAATTCATGCGATCCAGAAACAAACGATAAATAAATGCAAGGCAGACTTTATTGTCTATATTTATGGATATATGATGTTCGTCTTAGTCGCAGTTTTAAGTCCGAGCTGACGACTTGTCCGGGGCTAGACCCAGCCGACTGGAAGACCGGGAACGCAAATTCGGTGGATGTGGTCGCCACAGCTTTCGTGCAAGAATGAGTGTGAAAATTCGAGCCTGTCATAATAATTGTTTGTGCGTTGCTGTGATGTGCCGACGGCTTCGGAAGCTCGTGGGGCTAATTATGTGACGTTCGCCGAAGGATAATCCGTCTATTGTTTTAGGGGATATTCTTCATGGCAAAAATATCTAGGCACCGCGCAAATGCGTTTGTGTTGCCCTCTATTTGCTATTTTCCAAACTTCTTGGATACCAAGACAACCGCGTTAGGGCAGCATTCTCGGAAGCTCGGATAGCGGCAATCAATTACAGTTTAGTCACACTGAATAACTTGGCGAACCAGTTCATTGTGGCTCTTGTTATGATGTCATATCCGTGAACTTGGTCTGGCAAGTTACTTTAGATGTCAGTGCTACACGATATCTCCCCGGTATTAGGCTGAATGATTGAAAGAATATATAAGCCCAAACTCTTTTTCAATCATTCAGCCCAAACTCTGCCTGAGTGCCTGTCCTCCTCACATATCTCATTAGTTTGTAACGCTCGAAAGTCAAGTCAATTTGTAGCTTCTCAGGTCCTACATGAGTCTAGGGATCGGCACGGATAAGGATTTTTCGTTATCCGTCGGATATCCACCGATATTTTCGCAGGATGGCGAGAATATGAATAAAAGATATTACCCCATCACTAATGTGAGATATACCATGCAACCAGGTTAAAAACTTATTTTTGGAGGTTACGAGTGTAAAAGACTGTCGTATAATCTTTAAGATCAATCAGGTCATCGATATTGCTAAACCCGGTCACATTTATATTCGCAGCTCTCAGATATGTAAAAGATCAGCTTACATGCGGGCGACATAAGCTGTTGTTATTGATACGTTTTCTATATTTCGTGCCTGATTCTACGATTGCTCTGATCGACTGACGACTGCCGTATCTGGATGACAAGAATTAAAATTTACTAAGTTATCTAATTTGTAATTAAATACGAAATATGAAACAAGCATACAAATCATAAAAAAATAGTAATTAATTAAATTAAAGCATGAATATAATAATTATTACATGAAAAGAACACAATACAAACTGACTATTCCGACATATATGAGCTCTTTAGCAGCGTCAAACGCCTCATAGTCTCCCCATTCATGCTGTGCCGTTGCAATCCAAGCAAGTCTCTTCCTTGGCTGAACAGTCGATACAGCGGCTCAGATGCTGAGCTACGAATACTTCTACGTCCTTCGAAAAACCATTGCGTAAACTTCGTTGCTCATTATGACTATCTATTTCGGGCACAGCAGAAAGATTAAACACCTCTCTTGTAATAATTCGATCCAATACCTTCATTTATTTGCTCTATGAGTAATTTTAAGGAGAATCATGGAGAGTCGACCAAATATTCCTCTTTAGGACTAGCAAAATTTGAAGACGGTACTCATTCTTGGTGTATGTACCTTTCCCACTTCCACTTCCAAGACCAGCACAATACACAATTCCGTCGATACCCTCTTAAAAAATATATTAGTCGATAGATTTGCCGTCAAAAAAAGTATTCTTACTATTTTTTTTAAATCACAATGAAACTCTGCTGAGAATTACTGGATTTTGTGAGGGGCACTTATACTATGAGGATTGCAAAAATTGGACCTTATCACGTGATGCATAAATACACAATACTCCGCTAATATGCCATAATAATGGTAAGTTTAAACATTTGGTAGCAGTCCTCTCGAGCCAACCCTAAAACCCTAATACCCTAAGCCATATTATGCTTACTTTCTGGCATTTATACGCAATAATTATGAATTTATGCACGGGTTAGGGTTGACAGAAATTTGGCACTTTCTTTCGAGGTGGTTAGTTCTTACTGTCCGGCACCAATATCCGCGGATATCCACGGATACGACTAATCAAGATTGCTCTATCCGTATCCGTATCCGTATCCGTCTAATGTCGATAAAATGTTACTTCGACGTTTTATATAGCGTTATTATCTATTCGCAAGTGATTCAACGACATTGACCTCTCAAATGCCAGCATTAGCCACCATCACTGATGTGGAGGACGACAACGCGCACCGGATCATTATCATCGGTGCTGGCATAGTCGGCTGCGCTCTTGCCAGTAACTTAGCCGCCTCTGGAGAGAAGGATGTTCTCCTCATTGATCGCTCGTTCCGGGACTTGTTGGGCTCCACTGGACATGCTCCTGGCTTTGTGGGTCAGTATAACGATTCGTTATTTCTGTCACAGCTGGCGAAATGGAGCGTTGAGGAATATATGTCTATTCCGGGTGCATTTCAGGTCGTTGGCGGGTTAGAACTAGCAACGACCCCGGTTGCAGCTGCCAGCTTGGCCAATCGCTATAAACTCGCGCGCGAGGCGGGAATACCAGCCGAATTGGTCTCCTGCGAAAAAGCTGTGTCCATGGCGCCGGACCTTATCAAGCATGAGGGCTTGAAATCGGCACTCTTCTTCCAGTCTGATGGCACGGCGGACGCCAAAGTGGTGACCGCATATTTCCGCCGCATTGCAGAGGGCCACGGCGCTCGCCTTTTGGAAGCAGACGTCCAGGGACTTGAACGTTGCGATGAGGTAATTCATAAATTACAGACATCTCGGGGAGTTATCCAAACAGCATCTAGCCAAGTCATATTCGCTACTGGGGTATGGACAAAGTCTATTTTGAGCGAGATCTCCGGCACAGAGCCCTTTCCTGTAATTCCGGTAGCTCATCCATATGGATTTACTCCCCGACGAGATCGTCGAACTGGCCAACCGTATCCATTTGTTCGTTGGCCCGAATATCATGTCTACGCCCGTGATCACGGGGACCGAGACGGCATGGGAAGTTATGACCATAAGCCGGTATGGGAGGAACCCGGAGAATCGGCGATTGGTTCATGGGGTCCCGAATTTGCATCCGTGCTAGCTGTCGCGAGTGAGAAGTGCTTGAAAAATGCGCAAGAGTTCGTCACTGTCGAACGAAACCCGGACGCAGAACAGTTCAATGGCATCTTCAGCGTCACTCCGGACAACTTACCGCTTGCAGGCAAAGTGCAAAATGTAGAGAATATGTGGCTCTGTACTGCTGTTTGGGTTACTCATGCCGCAGGCACCGCCAAATTGATCTCCAAACGGATGCTCGGTGTGGAACTAACGGCTGCAGAAGCAGCAGTCTCCCGAGCCCTTGACCCGAATCGGTTTGCGGGTATGGAGTTTCAAATTCTAGCTCAGCAAGCCTTAGGCAGATACAACGATATCTACAATAGCCAGGCACTGGAACTGTAATAAGCCTGCGCCAGAGCATCGGGGCAGGTTTGTTTCACGTATCATCACTAGTGCGGTCTGAATAGACTTACTCATGCATGTAGATTGGCATCAGTTGTCACACTACTATAGTCATATATAAATTCACCCGATTCTACAATGTGAATGAAATAGAACGTATATGTGGAAGAATAGACGGCTGCATCAGGTGATCTTACCATTCAACGTCAGTTTTGACATAACGAGAGCATCAATTGGCAGCGCTTGATGGTAAACAAAACTAAATAGTCCAACGTGTCCAGGGTTGTAACTCTTTTGGGCAGGGCCAGAAATCCTGAATATTCAAAATGTTGTCAAAATGTTTTGGCTTGCAAAACACCAAAGTCCCGTTTACATGGCCCTGTTGATTACCGCGCGTAGGTAACTTACCAACAGTTGTGTTAGGTTAATAGCGTGCACCACGTCAACAACGGTGAATCACACCAGCCCACAACGATTTATGTACTGATACAAGGATATATACAAGGATATATAAATAATTACACTAGAAAAATTTTGTACTTCAATGTCAGCGTCTCATAGGGTACCGTTTGTTGCTACGCCGGAGTCGAGCCCTGCTCAACAGTCGCCAACGGGTAGTTCCTCAACTAGCAGTAGCTCCACAAATTCAATGGGTCCTCCGGGATCGCGTCAGAATTATTCGACTGGAGCTAGTATAGTCATCGTCTATCCTTTGTCTGAGTACTGAGATTAATCATTGTTGTAACAGATGCATCCACCAAATTAGACATTCAGAACTTGAAGATGTCAACTGGCTTCTCATTTAAGCCAGCACCACATGCATTGAAATCTGGAAATTCGAAGGGTTGATTTTGTTTCGCGTGTCATTTGTTCATTATTTCAAGAATATAGTACTGACAGAATATGAAGCTAAGAAGCGATCGCAACCAAAGTCGAAAGCGGCGCCCCCTGCAATAGCCAGCTCTAATGCCGATGTGACTGACTTAACTGACGAGGATAGTTTGAATATCCACAACGACGCTATTGACTTTGAGACCTATATCCAGGAGATCGCTGTTGCAAGGCAAGATGACGTCTCGTTGCATACCTCTAACGAAGAACCTGATGCTATACACGGCAATCATGACAGCGATAGTGCGAATACAACTCTGTCAACGATGGAAAACTCGTCTGTTGGTATGGATAGCAACGGCACGAGTGTCACGCCGGACTCTTCGATCAGGGTTGACTACAGCGACTTCGCCAAAGAAGAGCAAGAGTACGGCAATCTTTTGTCTACCAAAGACGCGCCAGTGGACGATTCCACCAATAAGACAGTGTTGGAATTTCAGTTATTTAATAATAACACTCGTCGCCATTCTTCAAATCCCAGTCTGCCTCAGCCAATCGACCCTGCTGTGCAACGGGTACAGCAAGTGTCGAATCAAAAGCGCCCTCAATCCCCAGGGCCTTATCCTTATCCCCGTCCAATTCCGGTGACGACTGCTCATACGTCTGATAATATCGCGGTTGACTTTGAGCGCGCGAATCAAGTCCCAAATCCGACAGAGCTTGCGTATGGGGAGATGACGCTGGAGGAGTGGCAAACTGCTGGCGACAATTTGCTTTCGCGGGCATCGGACTTCATCCGACGGGCCGCGGCGGTTCGAAAACAAAAGGCAGAAGCACTCGCGGCACTGGAAGCGAAAATTGACGCACATGCTAAAATGCTAGATAGGCACTTCAAAAATCTTCTGAGCGAAAAAGAGAAAATCAGAATTCGCGCCGCCAATCTCGTCAATGATGTTGGTGGCTGTGGAGGCTATAGTAGTCCATAGCAAATTCGAGGTGAAGCTCGCATGTATGCTGTCGTGGCTTGCTGTGAATGATGTTAACTACTGTTATTTTCTCGCTGTGTCGCTTCTCTGTTATTCGAACCGAAGATTTGTTTATACTTTTACCGATATGTGGATCAATATGGATCCAATATCATTCGCTTACAATATCTTGAGATAGTTCGCGCTCCAATTAATGCAAGCACTCATATAATGTCATCAGTACTAAGAAAATGTCTGTAATCGGAAACGCCTACACCCGCCAGAGTGCAGAACATTAATCGTATTGCGCTATTACGAACGGGCTACTTTTTCACCGTGGTATCTTGCAAAAAAAGAGTGCAAGCTGGTGGCTCTGCTGAAAGCACCGTCCCTTTAACACTCTGCAGTTACAAATAATGTGAACCAAGGAAACGTATTAGAAAACTTTCCATGCGGATATCTGTCGGTGGGTATTAATCTGCCTTACGCTCCGGCCCCGTTCTGTCCGTAACAACAAAGTGATTCAATATTCATATATGTCTTGTTATATTGGTTGATGATAATGTACAATAATTTTAATGGCTAGTTAATCGCTCGAACTTTGAAATGTTAGCTCACTTGTAATCGGTTTGAAGTGATATATATCAAGACAGTACTTACGCCAAGAGACTTCAATAAATCCTTAGTGTCGGCGTCAATGTCGAGCTGGCCATCCGGCTGCTGCGACAAATCAAGTGCAGAAACCTCAGGGACATACTGGTCCTTTCGCTCACGCTCTTCTTCTTGAAGCTTGAATGAAATACCACGAACGGGACCCTTCTGAATTCGCTTCATAAGATGAGTGGTGTATCCGGCGATCTTGTTTCGCAATCGCTTGGAAGCAATAATGGCGATCTCATCAGTGAGACGCTTGTTGATCTCGAAATCGGTGGTGAGCTTTGGGTAGTAACGCTCAATGATGGCCTTAGAGGCTCTCTTGACGGTCTTTGTACGAACACGACCCTGACAAAATAGGTGAGCAATCACACACTTTCGATATTGAGGTAATACAGCAACTGAAAGTCACATACCATTGTAATTATATATCACGGGCAGCTTAAGACGGGTAGCGTGGATGTTAATGTTAATCGGATTGACAATTTGGAAGTCCAAGGCTCGCAAATGCACTATCGTACATGCAACTGAGCGGTGATGTTGGGTCTCTCCTCAATACTCCAGGGGTTACTGAGCCGAGCCCTAATTTGTGACTGCTCAATTCCTGCGTGGGAGTTGTCAAGCCCTAAAATGTGGCGGTGCCGGGGGAATTACCCTACTCCAGGTGAGGCCATCGTGTCGTTCTAAGTTAGATTTTCCGAAGCTTTCGATCCCTATCCGATCATTTTGGATCCGTTTTTGGGCCATCATGACGGTCATCCATCGAAAACTGACTACGGCGGACCATGTCAAGGCTGCAGAGCCCGGAGTGAAGTGAGTATTTTTTTTATTTGGCGTGGTATTGATTGAGCAAGTTGGCAGTGGAGCAGATAAGATGCTTGTCCGATGATGTAGCGCCGCTCGCCACTTTTAGTGCGTAACGTTTGTCGTACAGTTGATTCTACTTAATATGCTTCGACATTGTTGGCATGCTCGCCGATATGCCACGTTCCTTAACTGGTAGAATATCCTATTGCTAACACGCTTTCTGGCACCAATAGATTCCATTGCGACGTCTGTTCTTGCGACTGTACGCATCTTGTCCGGGTTCGTTGCGCGGTCTGCCAAGATTACGATCTGTGTGTTCCATGCTTCGCGTCTGGCTCGAGCTCCGGCACACACAAGCCGTACCATGATTACTCCATCGTTGAGCAGCATGCATACCCAATATTCGATCAAGAGTGGGGCGCTGATGAGGAATTACTACTTGTCGAAGGGGCGGAGACCCTTGGTCTTGGAAATTGGCAAGATATTGCTGATCATATCGGTGGCAGATCAAAGGAAGAGGTTGAGCGGCATTATATAGATGTTTACGTCAAATCCGAGTCATACCCAGTCCCGAATACGAAGCGAAAATTTGAAATTACAGCTGGTGAGTTTACTGCCAGAAAGAAAAGTCGATTGGACGCACGGCGCTCTCAGCAGACCGTTATGCCACTACCAAAGCAGAAGCCTACCGCGTCAGTCCCGTCATGCCACGAGGTCCAAGGTTATATGCCTGGCCGCCTCGAATTTGAGACGGAATATGAGAACGAGGCGGAGCTTGCGGTTAAAGATATGATCTTTGATCCGGATGATGGCGAAGGAGAAGTTGAGTTGAAGCTCACGGTGCTGGATATTTATCATTCCCGCCTGACAAGTCGTGCCGAGCGGAAACGTGTCATGCTTGAGCATGGATTGTTGGAATACAGAAAAATTGTCACCAATGAGAAGAAACGAACTCGTGATGAACGCGAAGTGCTGACAAAAACCAAACCGTTCGCAAGGTTGATGGTCAAAGACGATTACGCTGACTTTTCCGACGGCTTGTTGGAAGAGCACCAAATTCGCAAAAGGATAGCCGAGCTTCAAGAATTCCGCCAGAATGGAATTCAGACGTTCGAAATGGCCGCAAAGTATGAGCGGGATAAGGCGCAACGAACGTTGATCGCCAGAAATGCGGTTGGATTTGGTTCATTGGCACCTACTTCTGGAAGCAGATATGGATCAGCAACCCCATCTTCCGGAAGGCAACGCGATTCGTCCGTTGCTGCAGGCACTGATATTAACAACAAGACGTTCAGAAAGCCAGTAGCGAACCCACTTGATATTTCTCACGCCGCTGACCTTGATTTGTTGAGTCCTGCGGAGCAGGCACTATGTAGCCAGCTCCGTATTTTGCCAAAGCCATATCTTGTCATTAAAGAAACTTTATTCAGAGAGCTATTGCGCACAGGTGGTATTCTTAAGAAACGTACAGCTAGGGAACTGATAAAGATCGACGTGAATAAGACCGCTAGAATTTACGAGTTCTTTCAGAACCAGAGATGGTTAAGTTAACCTCTCTTGCTAATTGACACATTTTTATTGTTGTTTGGAGTGCATTTGGGATGGATATTTTGCATGGGTGGTCGATGTCTGCATATGGTAATGTAATGTAAATATTATTTCATGACTTATTAACTCTGCGGTGACTTTTGTACTATAGTATTATTCTTTATCATTGTGTACTCTGTAGGATATAGTAAACATATTTTGTATATAATTTAAGACTGGCTTATTCTGCGCAACCGGCTTCTTGGTTGCAATGCGTGGGCTTTGCGTTGGGAGTATGATGGATGACCCGCCCGATGACTTCATGAAACCTTGTAATATGTACAGAGAAAAAAATTCTATGTACTCTTGTTGTTGCCCACATCCCCACACTCGTGGAAAATATTTGTCTACTTCATACCCAGTGAAATCAGAACAAACGTGCTTATACAGCTGTGATTTGTCTCTCTACCTACTACAGCGATGGTCAGCTTTTCGTGCGAGGTGTGTACTCACTTGTAAATATTTACTTCTGTCTCCGTGCGAATTGGGATTAATAGAAGCTTGCTTTAAGGTCTGCAATGACACGATTGTCAAGAAGAAACTGATGCAGCACAAAGGTTCATGCTCCGGCGCTTACTTTACCTGCCTAGACTGCCAGACGACGTTTCAAGGTATGCATATTGGCTTGTGAACGAGAGAGATGTTTTAGTGATTGGTACTAAGCCCCACGTAGGACTGGACTTCCAGAAGCACACTAGCTGTATATCTGAAGCGGAAAAATACCAGAAAAGTCTATACAAGGCTCCTGCGAAAAAGCAGAGGGGTTCAAATGTGACGGAGAAGAAGAAGGTGGAGAAGGAGGAAGAAAAGGACACGAAGGAAGCTCAAGTTTCCGCCGTGAACACGGACAGCAAGGTCGAGATTTCGCAAAAGGAAGAAAATGCAACAGATGGAGATAAAAAGGAGACGTCACCCAAGAAGCCTAAGAAAGATAAGAAGGACAAGAAGAAGGAGGAGGCTACATCGACGACCGCCAGGAAAGAAGACAGAGCAGATGCATCTCTGAATATCAACGATAAGGAAGATGAGGAAACAGCGGCAAGCTCCAGCGAAAGCAAAGCGCCTGAGACGAAAGCCAATAAGGAAAGCAAGAGTGACAAGAACAAGCGAAAGCGTGACGAGACGACCGAAGCGAAGACCGGATCATCGGAAGTTAATGGCAATGCCGGGTCGACTGATGAGGTCGCGACGGCGGGTAAGAAGACTAAAGTTGAGAAGCCCGCTACTGGTACTAGTTCTACGAACGGCAAGACGAAAAGTAAAATGCCATCTGACGCAGTACAGTCTCATATCCAATCCATGATTGGCAAAGGCGGTGCGGTCAGTTTTAAGACACTTATCAAGCGCCTCAAAAGAAACAAGATGACACACAATATCACAAAGGCAGAACTATTGGGAAGGCTTTCTCTCAAGGCCGAGGGAGACAAGCTTATCCTTTCTATTTCTTCTTGAATGTCGTGAAGCAAATTGTACATTTGTTTTGTTATTACGGAGCATGTAAATTGCATTGAGTTTACGGATCGAAAAAAGTTACTGGAGATTTGATTGGCATTAGGTTTACCTGTAGAACGAGTAATGATCAAATGATCAAATATCTCTAATAGTTGGAAATACATACTCGAGCTGTTATTTTTCTACCAAGTTATTCCTGGGAAAAGGCAAGAGGCAAATTTGGATTACTCTTGGGTAAGGGCACTCCGTCAGCACGTTACGCCATTAAGTACCTTATGGCTATATGTGCGCTAGTGATTGTCGTTTGTGACCGGACCCGTCAGGGTACACGCGACTTACGCCGAAGGCTTGGAACGTTACGCCGGCGTTTGTTGCTGCAGCCATGCCGCCTTAACTGAATCTTTGGCGCAAAGATTGCGATTTTTAGTTTATTGCATCCCGAACCGGGTCTGCAACATTAGAACAGGTGAAGTTACAGAAGGTTGAGATTTTGATATGGCGTCCAAACAGCAATCATTAGCAATTTTTGATAAGTTGCGATCAGAACGGGGAAATAAGGTAACGCGTTTTTTTTTTTGATTCTGTGGCACTTCCGCTGTTGAGGCAGAGTATCCCGATAATTGCCATACTCAAGTGTTACCAGTCAAGAGGGAATTGTACATGGAATACTGATAGGAAGTAGGTGTGCTTTGATTGCGGTGCCAAAAATCCGACCTGGACATCTGTTCCGTTTGCAATCTATCTCTGTCTAGATTGCTCTTCAGTCCACCGGAATCTAGGAGTCCATATTTCGTTTGTGCGATCGTCTACCTTGGACACCTGGTCATGGGACCAGCTCCGTCTTATGAAAGTCGGTGGCAATACGAAGGCGCGAGAGTATTTCAACCGGAATGGTGGAAGTTCGGCGTTAAATTCGAAAGACGCGAAAACGAAATACACATCCCGAGCCGCTACAATGTACAAGGAGGAATTGAAAAGGCGTGCTACTGAAGACGCAAGGTTGCATCCGGACGAAGTTGTGCTCGATGATTATGAACTAGACGGTCCC
This sequence comes from Lipomyces sp. NRRL Y-11553, assembly GCA_003705905.2. Lineage (NCBI taxonomy): Eukaryota > Fungi > Ascomycota > Lipomycetes > Lipomycetales > Lipomycetaceae > Lipomyces > Lipomyces sp. NRRL Y-11553. Next base: position 171,172 of record PPJW02000016.1, on the reverse strand, counting down.
GCTCCAGAGGAGAACAATGACAGCGACTTGTTCGCCAACTGGGACCAACCCGCCATCAAAAAACCGATCTCGCCGGCGATGTCGCGCACGTCTACGCCTCCCATCGTTGGCCGCACGCCATCGCCCTTGACTGCTAATGGAGGCTCAAGTAATAGTAGTAGTACGGCAAGCTTAAGCAGTAACGGGGCGAATGGAAATGCGGTCGAAGGACCGGGCCGCAAAATTACTTCATCATCTGCCTTGAGATCAAAGACTAGTACAACCACTGGTGGAGGCATGCGACGTGGTACAGGGGTCTTGGCTGCGAAAAAGCCACAAAAAATTGTTGCTAAGAAGGTCACAGCCGAGGCTATTGACTTTGAGGAGGCCGAACGGAAAGCAAAGGAAGAGGCGGAAAGAATTGCACAGCTTGGTTACGACATAGAGCAGGAAAAGCGGGCGAGCACCACTCAGAAAGATGATTCTCAATCAGTGAAATCATCTGTAAGCGACACATCCGCGTCTTCAGAATCCGTTGGCAGGTTGGGCTTAGGAGTGGCGCGACTGGGATTCGGCCAGACTGCTGCGTCTTCGAAGCCAACTACTGGTGCAGCAACTGTGCCGAAGAAGGCAGGGTTTGGAGCCTCGAACGCTCCAGAGCCAGTTGGCGAGGTCCAGAATAAATTCGGTAACCAGAAGGCTATTTCATCTGATGAGTACTTTGGTCGCAATCAGTTTGATTCCGCCTCGCAAGCGGAAGCCAGAACACGACTAAAAGCATTCGACGGCGCGTCAGCCATTTCGTCCAGCGCGTATTTTGGTCGCGAGGAGGTGGATGAAGAGCCAGAATCCGAAGGTGACTTGCGCAATCTGGAGCGAGCTGCCCGGGACTTTGCTAGTAAGATTGCCAATGGCGAGGAGATAGGCAATATCCGAGACATTCTGGAACAGGGTGCTAGTAAACTCTCTGATATGATGAGGGACTACATGCGTTAGAGATAATTAATTTAACGACTTGTGGCATTTCTCCATGGAATTTGCAATAAAAGCTAGAGCAATTGGGTCAATTGGATGCATTAAGGTCCTTTATCCCGTTCACATTTACATGTTTTGAGGACGCCACAGACTGAAGACTGGTTTGGAACAGAAAAGGTGTTACCTTGCGACTTTCTTTTTTTCTTTTGCTCGCTTTTACATGATTTCAGTGTTGCTGATAATTAGTGCTGTACTTGTATTAGATATTCGAAATGTAGACATCCCCATAAGGTTAGGGTAATTCTTTGGGAATTAAAAATGTCACGCTACGAAGTTTAACGCGTGTGACTCTCGTACCTCCCAAGCAAGCCATTGCGGGGTGCGGCGGGATCAGATCAACACTGCCTGTTTGCCAGTTGGTTTGAACAATCTGTGGATATACTGCTATTACTATTCAGCTGAGAGACGAGGTGCTACGAATCATTTGGGATAGTCATGGCATCCAGGCGGATTAACAAGAATACGGCCGTAGACGAGCCAGCTTCATCCATACAACCATCATCATCGGATCGGCCTAGAGATGATGTGAAGCAGAGTGCCCGGGGGACATCGATACAACGCAATGCAAGTAGCAGAGAGAGTAAGATCTTGAGCCAGAAGCCGCAAGGAGGTCATCGGCCAGCCAAGAAGTTAGGAGTCAAAAAGTTGTCGACTGGTATGCCTTCATTTGAAGAGTTCGAGAAGAGTGCAATTCAGGAAGCTATGCAGACCGGTACGCCTTTGCAAGGCAAAAGTGCGATTGACACGGACTGGCTGCCGTTTGGCACTGACAGTGGAGCTTCCAATTCCTCGTATACTTGGGAGCCAGTGTTGGATAGATCAAGTCGAAGTGGTTCTACAATTGTTGATCGAGATGCTGCCGAAGCCCCAAGACTAGGTTTTGGACAAACACATTCTACGCCAAGTCAGTTATCTACTGACTCAGGTCGAAGTTCTACAGATTCGAGTACAAGTATGCGCTTCGATAATCAGCGATCCATCTCGTCCGACGAGTATTTTGGTAAATTTATTCTCCCTCAGAGCTAAAATAGTTCAGTAAAACTGATCGGATACTTTAGGACGCAATACGTTAGATCCTGATCAAGAGCGTGAGTGCAAAAGACGATTGGACGATTTCGACAATGCGCCTGCTATCTCGTCAGACGACTACTTTGGACGATCGGAAGATTCCAAATCATATGAAAGCAATGACTATGTAGAACGTGCCAAAGATATCGCTCTTCGCCTGGCCGCTAATGCGGACGATGAAATCGAAAACGTCAAAACATACATTGGCCAGAGTGCTAATAAAATTACGAGCGCGATATGGAATGCACGAAAATAACGGATGTTTGACAGATGATTTCGCGAGTTTACAGCGTTCTTGGAAATGCATGTCACATTGTTACTTGAGCGACAACTATATCGTGCGACTGCGTTGGCATTAAATTCCCAAAACGGTGCGCAGTATTATACACATTATGCGGAGTGCGCTATTCCACATTGTCACCCGCTAAGGACAAATACTTCAAGTTTAAAAGCTTCTCCGCAGTAATTCGTCGTTTACTTTCGTATTGCAACAGGCCGGTAATAACTTCAATTGCCTCCGGAGGCGCATTCGGGACCATCTGGTCAATCGGCTGCGATGGGTATGGAATAAATTGAATGTGAACAAATGCAGGAAATTGTTTTGCTTCCTAAGGCGGTTTAGTAATTCCAACTCCGGTATGAGATCAGTGACTGAGTCGTTACGGAGCTTACCGGCCACGTTTGTAGATTTGGCGTCCCCAATTTCCGGAAAATAGTATTTACCAACGAAATCTCGCTGCTTTCAGGATTCTCATCGTCAAATATGGGTTTCCGATGCCAAAGCTCTGCGATGACACATCCCCAACTCCACATATCAATGGACTTGGTATATGCGGCATGCCCAAATAGTAACTCAGGCGCACGATATGGTCCGGTCCCGACATCCGTCACTTTCGCATTCGCAGGCTCGACATCGGTTTCTAAGCGTGCCAGGCTAGATGCCCCATACTGATTATCCAGAAGCGCAAGCGACTGCCTCATAGGCACCGGTACCCAGGAAGTTCCAAAATCTGACAAATATGCGGGACCAAATTTAGAAGCAAGCAGTATATTTTGCGGCTTGATATCTCGATGTATTACATCTTGGTTATGCAGAAAAGCGATTGCAGACGTTATATCTTTCACAATTTTGACTCTTGTCGCTGAATCAGTGACCACATCCCCTGTGAAATGTAGCGGTGTGTAAGGCGTCACTACTACCAAATTGGAGTCGTCACGGAATGCAGATAGTAGTGGCATCACATGTTTGTGTCGCAGTGTCTGCAATATTCGACACTCCAGCACTGGCGAATGCGGTCGTCGCTGAGTAAAAAGATCCGACACTTTTAGTGCAACTTCATTATGGCCAGCAAGGAGAGGAGAAGTTGGCGCCGGTCGACCACGATAGATTGTTGAGAACACACCTTCCGCATGGAATTCGACGTCAGAATAGTTGCGCACCGAGTCCATACTCTTCCATGTTCCTATGTTTCTACCTCGACTAAACGTACTTCCACCTATAGCATGAGAAGGTTAGGGTTATCTATTTACCCTGTCAGGGGATGCAAACACGATTCACTTGCTTGCATTAAGACGGTTAACCACCAGACCCCGTGATTTTGAACTTGCGATGCAAGAACAAAACCACCCCCGAATCTGATGGCCATCTTTGCACACCATCTGGCCCAAAGACCAGATGACGAGGAGGCAAGCCTCAGCGGTTCCCTCACTCTGTAATTGGGCGAGATTGCTCAGCCCGAGTTCGGTAAACCTCACATGTTTGTATGTATATATATGTATATATAACATAGACAAAAAAAAGGAACAAAACAACGTTCCATATTTGCAGTTAAGTACGAGTCCCACACCAGCGAACTGGCGGGCGAATCACCGTACATTATCCCCCGTGCCCACAGCTGAATACGAGTCCCACACCAGCGAACTGGCGGGCGAAATCAGCGTCTTGAGGAGGGTCCTTGACAGACTCTCCTCTTAACCCCCAGTAGAGGACGAACTGCTAGAAACGGCAGTGTACCAAGTGGCTTGCCTCAGGGCCACTCAGACTCACTCCAGATTCCAGGCTGCCCTCTTGCCGACATTGAGAACGCTGTCTGCCTACACTAGTGTTATCCAAATGACCAGGTTATAGGAATTCTGATACTCGCTTGTGATCTAAGAGGATCTCAGCCTGTCACAGGCTCCCCTCTTGCTCTCTCTGCAGACTGTGTCGCTGCGGCAGGAGCAGGGGGGAAAGATGGGCTATATTTATAACCAGAGGAGAGGCACGGAATGCGCTAGTGGGCGACGGGCTAGTCCCCGAGATTCTCTCAGCGGGACTCCAGAGTCTTGCAAGGTAAGCGCTGTCAGCATGTGAATGCGAACGTGATTGCCCAATTTAATATATTGTCTACGGCGCAAATCCACGTCAGAGCGCGGTCGATGTTACACCGAATAGGAGTACAGAGACGAATTGCAGCAGCCATTGTCGGATCCCTGATCCCCAACGAGCGAAGAATCATTCACTATTGGCAAACCCTCAAGAGAATTCGAAAAAGCGCTGTCTTTAGAATCCAATATCGGCTGGGTCATTACGGGATGTGGATGTTTAGTAGTTTGCGAATTGTGGATGAGAGAGATAGAGACGCGTCGGGTTTGTTGACGTGTCCTGGCGCGCGAGAGCGTGACACCCTCTGATCTGTGTAACCCGAGCGTGCTGGCAACACAGTCTTCGGCCCGAATCCGAAACACTAATTAATTAACTGCTTGAAATAGCCGAGATTGCATAAAATAACCGAGGCCTGTCTTCAGTGCTAATCTCCGTCGTAACGTGATTGCGTTTACAATGAATTGGAGCAAACACGCGCCTTCCAGTCGACAGTAGTCACCACACCACTACTTGGTGTCAGCTACTCACTAGAGTACGGAAAAGATACTGACTCCAGAATCCTACAAGCTGGGCCATTGTGGATGTCTTAATAATGATAATAATGCATCGTGTATTGTTGAACAAGTTTTGACGCGGTACTGACGCGTGAACGTGAACGCGTGAGACGTCTACGAGATATATTTGGACCAGTGCATTGGAGCCACTTTGATTTGCACCGCATGAGTTAGCCGACCTGCTGATGCTGAAAATATGCACGTTCCTGCACGTTCATGCACGCCCGCATATTTCAACAGCAACTGCGTATGCACAATATGTAAAATGGCACGTGTATCAAAACTATGTATGTACGTAGTATATTCTCTTTAGTGCCATAATAATAATAAATGATTTGTTTGCTAGAGAATGAGTACACGTACTTCCGGGAGAAACCAAGTAGCGCCTCATGCGGCTTGGTCAATTTAGCTTGAGAGGTTATTACAAGAGCTGTCGCTAAGTTTATAGTTTGATTATGTTCTAATTCATTGTTACCCAAGGAAAGGGTAGTTAGTGCAGACAATAAAAAATGCGGTTCTAAACCAGATGCCAACCTGTTGATGATATCATAATTATTTAGGATGACATTGGTTACGTTATGCACGATAGCTCTTTTTACAGTCGTTTCAACGCGTTAGTCGGAGTGAAAGCAGAGGCATAAAGCAACGCCCTTGTGTGTCATGGGATAATAATGCCGCCTAGTACAAGAACTTATAAAAGTTGCTCGGGACACCTACTTTTAGATACAAAAGTTCACCAGTAAACGCCACCTTAATTAATCACACATCAATCTCCATCATCGCGTATTCATCCTCCTCGTTGTAACCATAGTCACTGTCATCATCCAACAATGTAAACCTGTCCACGGTGTCGACCTCAACAGTCGCTTCTTTGGCAGGTTGCATCGCGGCCTCGGCCAGCTGTTGCTCTTGAAATTTCAATAGGTCGCCCAAACTCCAGACACTCACTCCCTCTTGATCCTTCGGATTAGTAGGTTGTGCCATAGTCCGCAAAAACTTTTTGGCTGATGCAACCGCCATATCTGTAGATAGGTTGACATCTGAATCAAGAATAGCCTGGTTAATCCACTTTGGTAACTGATTCCTTTTCCGAGCAAATCGCTTGTCAGCCAGCAACATGATCCCATAGTCATTTTTACCCCGAAGGACACGGCCCAGGCATTGAGCTCCGTGACGCATGGCATCAAATGACAAGAAATCGTTCTCTCGGATATGGTAATTTTCTCGCAAAAACTCCAATCTAGCCTTAAGTATACGCGATTCTGTGTACTGAAACGGGACGCCAATCATGAGTACAGTCCGACCGTAATGGTGGTCGAAGTCAATGCCTTCAGAAACTTTGCCACGAGCGACGCAAAGAAGTGCTGCCCCCCGCCCGTTACTACACGCAGTTCTAAAAGCTTCAAGAGCTAAACTGGTTTCTTGACTATCAGGTGTTTCGACAAGAATCAATTTATATTTCCAGACCTCGTCTAGAATTCCCATAGTCTGCCACATGCTGATAATGCTCTCCATATATAGGTAACTGGGAAAGAATAATACGAGGCCATCCGGTGTCAGCTTAGCAAACTCGATAAATAAGTTGCCGTAATTGCGTACAACGCTGGGATCATTTCTAATTTCAAAGCGAGAGCTGATAGCGACCTGATCCGATCCTCTCGTTACAATCAGTGGCAAGAACGTTCTGCGAGTCAGTGTCATAGTGTATGATTCTTGCAGTACTGTCTCAAAATTGAGCATCTTAGGGTACATGTCGAGGGGCGAGATCGTGCCACTAGTTATAATTACCGAACTAAATCGGTCAAATACAGGCTTGATCGCAATGGAGGCATCAAGACATGTGAAATGCAGTATAGGATTGGGAACCGTCGCCGTGTCAGATTCGAAAGGTTCAAGGATCAGCATAAAGCCTTGTTCGTATGTGGCCACGAGAGTCGCAAATGTAGCGATTTCCTTCAGAGCTAGAAAGTCATCGACATGAGAAAGTTCAAGTGTTCGGACTAAGGATGTGAGTCGCTCGGAGCAAAATCTGTATACACGAATTAGCAACATGACGTAACTATCAAAATTTCGTAACACTACATACCTTAACGGCTTTCTCTCAATAAACGTTAAGTCCTTCAAGTGCTGAAGGAAAGAGGTCGGGGTCTCTGAGATAACGTGGCGTACTTGCATACGGGTCTTTAGATATTCGACAAATCGCTTGAGGAATGCAACGAAATGCTCAGCCCGCCGAATATTCCCTGGAACTGCTTCCTTAAGAAGGTCGTCAGGCAGGATCGGGTTGGCCATGAAAATGTCTTCTTCTCGAGCCTGGTCGGCCTCTCGTAAGCCCTCCACGAGTCTTTCGTACTCTTCTTGCAACTTCTGTGAGTCGCTAGCCTTCATTCTGATTGCAGTTAGGACATATTTCTAAGGGAGATCCATAACAACGTACTCATCAATTTGTTTAGACAAATTATTGACACCTCGACTGGCTCGTTGTAGCGAGCCATCTGTTAGATCTATACTGAGGGACTCAATGCAAACGTTATCTGGCAGTCATCAGTCACGACCTTTCGCAGCCGAGTGAACACTCCTTACCAATATTATGCGCTTCGTCGAATATAATGATACTATCCTTCGAGAGCTCCTTAGAGACGCGCTCTGCAATTTTCGGGTCCAAAAGATAGTGAAAAGAATAGATAATGACATTGACAAACGGCATCTAAATTTGTTACGTTAGTGAATGGACGATAACAATTGGCACAATGGCTGCCGACCATTCTCCGAACAGTAAAATAAGGGCATTGCTTATTTCTCTCGCAGTATTTGAGAAGCTCGTCAAATGTCCACACGCCTTCCGGTATTAAATTATGCGGCTCTAGTTCGTTTAGATTTTCATGATATGTGCACAATTCGACAGGTTCACCGGCTCTTTTCTTTTCCGCCACAAATGAAGATGTGAGGCTCCGACATCGCTCATCAACGACGGTCCCCTTCTTTTCCCTTTTCACGCTCGGATGTAAGCATAAATTCTTCCTACTTGTGAGGCCGAGTCCTCTAAAACTCTCCTTTATACCCAATTCCCTTTCACGGTAGGCCATCAAGCTCCGCAATTCGGTTAGAGCTTTTTCGATCTCGGACATCGTACGCGAGCAATAGACTATCTTTCTATGCTCCGCATAGTGCTTTGGGCCGCGACAGTTAGCCTTCCGCCTATGTGTGACTAGAGTTGGCATAACTAACCATTTGGTATGCAATGGTAAGAGATAGTAGTGAGACTGTCTTGCCTGTCCCTGAGGGCATCTCCAATATGCAATTGCCGCCAGCATCCAGTGTCCGCTTTATGTCAGTCATATATGCATATTGTTCTACGACGTCAGTTAGATCATTGTGTTAAATCGGATGTTAAATCAACGCATACCAGGGTAGATCCGAGGGTACGGAAAGAGAACTGGTAGATCGTCTATAAAGAACCTGGAAAATCGTTAGAATATATTCTTGAGCTCAATTGCCGTATAAGTCATACTTCATTTTGTGTCGGTTCTGATGCCTGTCCGTTGATAGGAACGAGTGTGGGGTCGAACCAGATTGGGACTTGGGAGTATGTCTGGGATATATATTTCTTCCAGGGCACCTGAGGCGAGACTAGGGAATCTGACCGGAACAAATATTTTTGACCGCAGGCACCCTAATTAGAGGATTATCATGTTAAGATGAGCAAGCGTGAAAAATTGAAAGTAAAGAATCATCCACGGCGTGCTGAGAGGTATGTAAGTAGCAGAATACTCACGTTTCACTTATTGACCGCTGGAACTATATAGTCATCGCGATGAGCGCTCAAGATCTTCATACAAGCCCGAGTCGAAAATGCAGTATTACGAAGATTTTGGACATAGCTATTTAGACTTATCAATCCTTGACAGTCCGCAGTTAGTGGTAATATTTAAAAGCTTGCAGAAACGTGATCCGACGACAAAAGAGAAAGCCTTGGATAACCTCGTTACCTACATCCAAGACCCAGAATCTGTGGTCGAGGAGAGCACTCTAGCTGTTTGGGTAATGCTCGCTTAGACTACGATGCAATTGATCTACTAACTTCTGCGTAGGTACAATTTTATCCACACTTGGCATCTGAGTTCTCGCGGCGACTTCGAATGCTTGCCCATAAGCTCCAAGGCGATCTTTTTAAGCGATTTCAGCGACAGTCGGCGAAATATATGAAGGAAACTGTCGGCCCGTGGCTTGGTGGCTTGTATGACAATGACAAAGTAGTTGCGCGCGCAGCCACGGTTGCTTTCGAGACCGTTTTTGCCAGCGAAGAGAAGAGGCGGCAGGTCTTCCAAGTCTTCCATGTGCAGTTGCTGGACTACGTCAAGCACGCAATATCTGCCAAAGACACACACTCTTTATGTACGTCGATTGAACACGGGTTGAGATGACGCGGTTCTAACTGTCTCGTAGCGGATGAGAAATATTTCACGCAGACGGACATAGAGTCTAAGGTCACTCGTGAGATTGCCAGCGGAATTGCTTTGTTTTCCTATCTCCTTGGTTAGCAGAACAAATTGAGTTTCAGCTGAGCTGTTCTAACGTGCGTACTTAGAACGGATTTCTGCAGAAGCTATTGAGGAGCAGCAATACGAATACGCAGAAATTGTGACGTCCGAGACATTGTGGAAGTCACTCACAAGTACAGACTCGTATCTCTCGAGAGCAGCTCTTGGACTGATTAGCCAATTGGCATATAACTATACTGGTACCATATTAATTTATTTCGGATATGTTTACCATCATTCACACTGATGCAGATTGGCTCGGTGCCATGCCCGGATATCTGGGCCGCTATTTTATATCAAACGGACTGATGAATATATCGCCCGGCGCCTTGCTTGACTATCTTGAATGCCTCGTGGCCGTCACTAGATGTTCGTGGTATTTTTGATAATTATTTGCAACAGTTCCGAAACTAAACTCCAATGAGCAGTATATCCCACAGCTTGGACACGTTCGGACGAGACTAACGAGCCGTCTTTTTCACTTCTATTGTCATTCGTATCGCAGGGAAGTCGATTTAGTGGTCCTCGATATTGGCATCACATTGAAGTTCTCATCGAGAATCTGCCTTCTTCTATCCTAGATATCAACGACATCTCTAGCTTTTCCGCGAATGAAATATCGGACGCGTTTAGTGCTGGAATTCTCACAGAAAATCGCGCAACGATCGATTTTGCAGTCGAGTCCTTTCTATCCGTTCTGGCATATTTTACTAATGTGTCCGAAGTTACCAAGATCCAGGAGGAGTCGTTGAACAAGGCAATGGAAATCGGTGACCAATATGTTTCAATACGCGGAGCGTTAGGCGGTAAAATTGGTACCGACAATGTGGCGAGGTCCCTCGCAGGCTACCTGCGGAAGATTATACCAGAACACAGTCAATTTGCTTCTCAATTCTGGCAAAGGATGGTCGATATTTTAGCAAATGCAATTGAGAAGGGAACAGGAAATTTTGATGGCAATATTAAGGGAACGGTGACACGGTGGATTAATCTTACAAAACGAATAGCTACCGTTCCAGAAGAGCACTTGGAGCGAATTGGTGTCGGCGCAGCAATTCGCCAAATAGTGGATGCTACTTGCAGGTCAGTGAAGACTAGTGATGGTAAGTTGCGATACGAATCGACGTGAAGCCTATATCTAATAAATTTTGAGGATGCCCGCCTGGTCCAGCGTATATTCTCGAAAATATCCTGAAGGAGTTTTTCTCATATATCGCGTCCGATAACATTGTAATTCAATCATTGGACGATTTCGTTGTGCATACAATTCCCGCCCTGATATCCAGCCCTTCGTCAGCGCACCTAATCAGCATCTGGGTGAACTATGAGCATCAGATAGCTGACGCCGGACATGCAGAGCAGGTCTGGCAGTCCATTATCAGCAGTCTTCTTGCGTCGTCATTGGTAGAGACAAGAGATACAGTCTTAATCTATTTATTGGAGTCGTCGAAGCTCCTAAAAGACCGGGTCGCTACATCTGAGCAGTTGGAAGATTACATTCTGAAAAAAGTCGACAGTGTCTTTGATAGTACCGGTGATAACGACTGGAACGTCATCGTTGCTGGCTTGTTAAGCGAAGGTGTGCCATTATATCTAACTGACAGTGTTGAATCTGACTGACCAATTAGGATACACCATTTCCGAGCAAGTGGCTATTGAAATACTCAATCGGCTCTCTATAACGTCTTCACTCGATTCGTATCGCGAGGAGCTATTTTTCAAAAATCTCATACCCGTCTCTCAAAGAAACTTTGCGGTCCTCTCTGCTTTCATTAAAACTGACGAAGGTCATAAACTTGCTTCTCGTCTCTGGCAGCTGACAGAATCTACCGAAGACGTGAGCGACGCGGCAAAGGTAATCCGGCAGCGTCTTGAGGGTCAGTTGAACATTTCACAAGCTAGCGACAGCTCCGATAGCTCCTTATTCGAGTCTCTGGCCAGTGCTATCTTAGCTGATGTCGAGAATGATCCGGACGCGAGGTATGAAGCGAATTAATAAGTATTATTAAGTAAAAGCTAATCTGATGTGATCGCAGCTTTGAATCTCTCGTGACCCGAAGCATCACTCTTTGGGACAGTGCGAATGCAGATACCAAAGCTATTATCGCTCCGAAGCTACTTTTTGCCAACAGCCGCTTGCGAAAGAGACTTGAAGTTGCTCTTTCTAAGTCGACATCTCCCTCTGTGTCACTAGTGAACAACATTGCGGGCGCCGTTTACTTAGTCAGTGACGTGCATCTTGGCTTCATATCAGATAGCGCCGAGGTGGACGTGCTCGAAGATGAAAGTGTACAGGAAAAGATCAAGCTTTTCCGGATGGCGTCTTACGCGCTTGAATTAATGCTAGATACAGATGCGTTCGAGTATTTGCCTTATCTCGATAGACTTCATACGTTTATTTCACTCCAAGTCGCGTCGGAGCTTGCAAAGGACGAAATCAACAGATATGGGGCTGGGAAAATACCTCCAATCTACGGTAACCTTGACCTTTCGTATTCGGGTTCGGACGACTTATTATCACTTACTGAAAAGTCAAAAGAAATGCTTGAAACCATACTGGAATCGTTTGCTTTGCAATTTATTGAAGCCAATACGTTCAATGATGGCATTCACATGGACCTCTTTACGTCGTCTAGCGATGATCGGGTTTTCATGCAAGATGTCGTTACTTTAATCGCAGCTAACACACGAGAGAGGACTGTATTGGGATTCTATGCTGCGCGGGTTCTTGAGATCATAGTTTCCTATCTAGTAGAGTTACCTAATTTTCAGGCGAAAGATGCTGAGCAGTTCTTCGAGACGCATAAATTGCGAAGGTCAAAGGATTTATTAGCTAGTGTTGCCATTTTTCAGGGCATGTCGAAGTACGTTGGCTCTTTGACATCTACGGATCGTCTGAGAAATGAGGTCGCGAGTGATATACTTGGTATCAAGCCGGGTTCAATATCCTCCGAAGGGTTAAGTAAGATTATCCTACTTAACAGTCTTGTTCACAATATCGATAATCCCGATTTCGCACCGTTTCCTCCACAGAGAGCAATAATGCTATTGAAACGTCTTCTAGATTTTTTCCCTGAACGCTCTGTTGAGAACTTGGCCCTGCGATCGGAAACTGCTAAGCTGCTCCTTGCTGTCCTTCCTGTTGTGAAGAACCTTTACGGAGAGCACTGGAATCGCGTTTTCGCCTTTGTTGCTGAGTCATTGGCAATCTGCGAAGATTTTCTCGCCAGCGACAATGTGACGCCGCTGCTGTTTTATACGCTCAAAGTTCTTGTACTTGTCAAGTCTTTCCAAGACGAGAATGAAGACGTCGTGGATTTGATAACGGAAGGTTCAGACATTGTGGAAGCTCTTTTCCGCATACTGAGTGCTTCTGTGGACGTAAAACAACGCTCACAGGCACGGCTCTTAAGCGACGCCGCACTTTCGAGACAGATTCTCGACTGTCCGGTGGATAAGGTACCGGAAAATACAGAGCTCTTGCACGTATTGTCTGTGGAATCAGAGCCTCTGCAGAAGGCAATTCTCAAGCTTGAGCAGAGAATCATTCCGGTTACTCAGGAATCACTGGCCATGGAAGCTGCCCTTGATACTCATGGTGTTTTAACTATAGAACTCCCCGTTGAACTTTTGTCACTGGTTATGACCATTCCTGATGCTCTTTACGGCGACATCGACGTTGAGGAGATACGAGCTGGCGGCATGGACGCTGAGATGAGAGCGTATCTCTATTCGTGGAAGTTAATTTTCGAGTATTTCGAGAATGCAGTAAGTTTGCGTAGTCCGTTCAATTTCCCAATTACAGCTATCTAACTACGTTAGCCATTTGCTTTGAAGACGAAGTATGCTGAAAGTCTGAAGGAAGGGGATTATATTGACTCAGTCCTTAACCTTGTGGCGTCACTTCTAAATCTCACATCCGGCAAACCGGCTGATGCATCGAAAGTACCATTCACTCGATTTGATCCCGATGAAGTACTTGACAGCCCTGAGCAGGACCTTCAGTGGTTGCTTGTTCATATTTACTACCAACTACTTCGTCATGTTCCTTCTATCGTTCGGAAGTGGTGGGCTGAAATTCGAAATCGACAGCTCAGCCTTGCTGTGGAATCTTTCACACAGAAGTATTTCTCGCCAATTTTGATCGACGCAGAATTACAATCTGTACAGGCTAAATGGGCTGAGACTGAAACTGAGGCGGACGACGAAAATATGCAAGTCAAAGTCTCTCGAGTCACGCACGAAGTCGCCGCAGTGTATTCGATTGATGAGCAAACCATGGAAATGATTATCCGCGTCCCGACGAATTTCCCGCTCCATGACGTTCACGTGGATGGAGTTAAGAGAGTAGGTGTCAAGGAAAACCAATGGCGTGCATGGTTGCTGGCGTCCCAGGCTGTTATTACGTCTCAAAATGGTAATATAGTAGACGCTCTCGTGCTTTTTAGGCGTAATGTGAACCTACATTTTGAAGGAGTTACTGAGTGTGCGATATGCTGTAAGTTGCACTTTGTGAATTCTCTATCGGTGGGAAGATTACTTACGGATTATTAGACTCAATTTTGCATCAGGACAGGTCTCTGCCCAACAAGCGTTGCCAGACCTGCAAGAACAAGTTCCACGCTGGATGTTTGTACAAGGTAAGCTTTCTATCTATCTTGTGAGATATTATCGAGCTGTTAACAGGGTTTAGTGGTTCCAAAGCGCAAATTCCAGTTCTTGTCCACTATGTCGACAACCATTCTCATTTGGTAGATAGAGCTATTAGCGGCAGGCGTGTGATGATCTGTACTATACTTTTGGGAGAAATCATTTCGATATGTACAAAGTGTATTAGCCTCTAGAATTAATTGCTGAGACCCTCCAAAGAGAAACCCTACTGGACAGTGCCGACACAGACAAGCACACAATCATAATTCATGCCCATCGCCAGGAAGTATGCGGAACTGAAACACGGCCATCAACGGTCAGCTGCAGGTGTCTTCTATTTCTCGGCGCGGAGCACGCGTTTCAGATCAAAAAGTACGCCAGTTTGAAGACTTATGCCAGCGAACATTTAACTTGCGTATACGGTCGCACAATATTAGCGGTCTCCAATTTTGAAGAAAGCTCGCCACTGCAAACACTACCACGTAGCGAGGGCAGACCTAATCGAAACTTGATCTAATTGCCGTCGGACGCTGCGGTCTCGTCTTGACTATTGTGCGTGTGCTTCCATTCACCAGTGACATCCCATCGACAGCCAGGTGCATTCTGGCTGACATACTTAACAAACTTGAGAACGCCAGGATCACGGTACACAATTGTGAGGACATTCCATTTCGCCTGACTAGTATGAAGGACTGAATCACCAACTACGTCCTCTCCGTCTTCTGCGCCATCGTCGCTGCTGTCGTCGGATAGTTCGTCATCATTGGCTTCGTCTTCGGAAAGAGGGAGGCTGTCGTCCGCGCCAACACGTAGATGGCCTTCAGCACGTAGCTGCTCCAACTCTTTCCGTCTCTTTGAGCGTGAGCCACTGAGATAAACCGCAGGATCGTTTTCGTCGCCATCGGCACCGCCATGTTCTAGCTTGCCATTTTTCTTCTGCTCTTGCTCATCGCCGTTTGCGATTCCATCATCCATATACAACTCATAGCCGCCAAACTCACCATCGTCCCAGCCAACCGTAGGAGTAATACACAAATTACCTTCCAATAAACCTCCAGACTCCTCATCATCAGTCGTGGCGTTTCCACTTTCGTCCACGGGGTTCAAACTTGTCGTCGCGAGGGTATAATCCAGTCCCGGTCTAAATCTTCTTGCCAGAACACTTGAATGGGTTGGTTCCGCTACTCCGGTTATTGACATAAGCCATTTCCTGAACTGTGGCGAGACGACAACTGCGACCAGTTGTTGAATTGGGGTAGTTGGTTCGGTGTCTTGCGACGGCTCAAGGTATAGATATCGATGTTTGTGTGGCGGCCTAGATACACTCCATTCTGGTTGCACATGCGCACTATCCGAACCTTGTATTGGAACGGAGGTATCTTCCAACGCTTCGATATATTCCTTTAATTTGGCGGCGAAGTCGTCGTTCAAAAAATGGTCCAATTCTAGAAGCGACAGTTCTACGAACTCATCACGAGACTTGACAATGCTATTCGCATCAAGGTACTTCGCGTTAATAGCGGTAGCAAGGTACTCTAGGTCATGCTCCTCAAGCATAGGGTATTTGGGATCAGTGGCCTCCAGGGTATTAGGAATGATTTTCAATACTGGAGAAGGCAGTTCTCCTAAACCCTGAGCAGCAGCGGCAGCGGCATCTGCCAATGCCGCACGCGAACTTGCCGCATTTAGCGATTCTTGCAGGCCTTCTACATATCCGTCTTCCCCTTTCTGTGGAAGATGGAACCATCCTGAAATTGCCAGCCGCGGTTTGTCGAAGACTACTTCCTCGACATCCTAAAGGCTTTCTCAGTCGACGCCAAATTGACAAAGAGGACAACACTTACATGAAATGAGACTCCAGGCTGCACCACAAAAAAAGCCAACTGATTCCAGGCCGGCGGGATTACCTTGTTCCAGCAAGTCTTGGGAGCACCCTTGGCATCAATCTCATAGAGTCGCAGGGCTCCACCCCAAGAGGCATGCCACCCTAAATTTCGACCACACGCATCCTCAACTTCGTAGTCTTTATCGTCTGGATCCGGTAAATAGAGGATATACGACACCCGCCTTGACCCTATCACGTCATCGTGTGTGAGCAAATGTGAACCCTTGACATAACAATTTATGCTCATGTCCTGCTTTAGCCCTGACAAAGGTCCACAATTACATATCTCTGTAATGAATGCCCTGAACTCTGACGAATACATTGCGTCCCGAAGCGTGCGGAGGGACGACAGCTTTTCACGGTCCCTTGATGATAAACCGGATATGTTGAGGAGATCGCCAGTCTGGTGCAACTTGTAGATATCGGTTTCTTTCGGTGTGAAGTGTAACTGCGTCGTGATCTCGCGACGAACACGACGCAATAATTTATCAGACACTAATTCATCGATAATGCAGTGTTTGTACGGTCCCGAGGCGTCGTGCTGTGCGTGGTACTGCGCTGCCTTAGCGAAAAGGCCTGGCGCAAAGACTTCAGATGTCACGTTCGTTAGAGGCGTTGACCCTCGATTAGAAACTGCGCCCGAAGAAACCGAGGACACCGGCGACACAGATCGCAGTCGCTTGCGCTGGTTTACCGATGTCACCATGGGGATCAGTATTGAGAATGTTCGAGACCGAAGCGGGTCAAATAAAGCGGGTCAAATAAAATACTAAACTACACTAACAACCAAAAGTTTTGTTAAGCCTGCAGAATAAGGTTTATAGACATCACGTGTTTTTTGTGAGCCTGAAATGGCTCGCGTTCATCCAAGGCTTTGATTATGGAGAAATATGGGTGAGACATATACCTTCTCATCGTCATTTGAGCCTAGCCGCCTAAGTAGCAAGCACTTATTATACGTTGTCGAGGGATTCACTCTCGGAGTCTTGGGGCGCGCTCTCAAACCTTGAAGGTGACTTTCAAAGGCAAGGGACAAATGTGGGTTAGGGTATCGAATGAAGGTGGGTGGAGCGAGCTGCAGACGAGCTGCGTCCGCGTAATAGCGAGCCTTTATCCATCAAACTGTATTTACATCTACTTGCGCAATTTACACTGCTCATTACATCCCGGCCTTCCATCTTTCGCACATTCAATGAACCCGTGGCAGCAGATTCCCGCGAGCATCAACATGGACTCGGTCAATCAGTCTTTCCGTGGCCTGACTTCGTCGCTCCAACCCTTTGCTCGTCGTACTGGCCGTCTCATCCAAGAACGGCTCGGTAACGCTGATGAAATAGTAAGTATAGTCTTGTTGAGCCGCGTGTTTCACAGACGTGGAGCTCGTGTCCGCATATGTGAGCGGCGGCTAGTAGGTTGATGCTGGTTCTTACACAGGTTGCAGACAGAACTACCCCAGGAGTATCTTGAGCTTGAAAAGCGCGTCGATGCGCTCAAGGCTGTTCACGTCAAATTACTTGCTGTCACGTATGTATACTATTATCGCTTTGTTTGATATTATATGAGGCTAGTAGATGTGATCGTTGGAGGGGTCTCGCTTCAGGTTTGTTCTAATGCTAATCGATTTCTTTCTAGCTCTCAATACTCCCATGAAGGATACGATTATCCTCCAAATTTGGTTAGTGTCAATGTTTCGTCATTTCTATACTCAATTTGAATTGAGCAACCATTGGCTGGCACTTTTTCATTTGCTAACATCTTAGTTAGCGCGAATCATTTGTCGATCTCTCCCGAACTGTGAGTGAGAGGGTCCAAACTCTTGCCCAAGCCCAATCCGCAGCTGAAGCTCAAGCCGCATTGACTCGTGCGACCACCAAGCATGCACCCAAGACCTTTGCCCACGCGATTTCCCGTGCGTCGCTGGCATCCGCCCACCAGCTTCCCATCACCGACCCGCTCGGTGTCGCTCTTGAGAAGTATGCTGTTGCGGAGGAGCGCGTCGGTGAAGCGCAACTCGCGCAGGATTCACTTATTACCTCACGCTTCAACTCTGCTCTCCAGAACACTCTCGGTACGTCGATTAAGTTTGCGGACCGAGCTCGCCGCAAAGTGACCAACGCTCGCTTGAACCTCGATGCTGCTAAGACTGCAGCCCGGAACGCGAAGCCAGAGAAGCAAGATGCCGCGCGCGTTGAGGTTGAGCAGGCAGAAGATGAATTCGTGGCCGCGACCGAGGAGGCCGTCTCTGTCATGAAGAATGTGCTCGATACCCCTGAGCCGTTGCGTAACCTTGCTGATTTGATCGCTGCTCAACTTGCATTTCACAAGGCGGCATTCGAAATGTTGTCAGAGCTCGCGCCCGAGATTGATCAGTTGCAGGTTGAACAGGAAGCCAAGTATCGCGAGGCTACCTCATAAATTGAGCCATCGTGCTGATTCCTGTTAGATTAGTTTGCCCTTTGTTGCTTACGATGAAGTATATCAATGAGTGTTAATGTGGTTTGTCTTGGTTTGTCTGGTTTTTATTGCGTGTTATGGTTCTGAGACAATTGTTGCCGTAAATGTTATGATTTATACTAAATAACCGTTCTGTGGCAGTTGGCCGTTCATGTTCGGGATGTGATTGGATGGACTTCTCGGTATTTTGTCAAATGCGTGTCATATAATAAGATATTTTGTGTTGCGATGTCCAAGACACACTTTCCATCTCTTAACCACAGTATAGTTATCATCTGCGGATGGCATAGGCATAATTAAACAATGTACTTTGACTGAGGACGCCCCAAACTGGCTACATTCACTTTGTTGGTTGCATAGCCCCGGGTTGCCGGTGGATGACCGTTGCACGGAATGGTTCAATTAATATATATTATCAGATGATCCTACTAACACAGAGCAAAGGTAAGTCCAAGGATGGCGAGAACTAAGCCACTTGGTCACCATCACTTCCGGGGACGCGTACTCGACTGTGGGCAAGAGGGGATAAGGATGTTATTTCTATGTCTATGATGCACATGCACATGCGCATTTTGCCCATACCAAATGGCTTCTGACAGAGGCAGAGCAAGAATGGGAATAATGTGTAGCACAAATCGCACACGCGAACTAAACAAATCAATCAATTACATGCCCCAGCCAAACATGAAGGGGTACCGCGACTACGGGAAACAAGAGAGAAATAGAGAAGAGGTGGGACAAAGAGACACTGTAACTGGAATTCTGGAAGTATGATCAGTCATAGTGATAGTTATATAAAGATTAAGAAGAGGCAGAGATTTTTGTATAGAGTAGAGTAGACGCGTTATCATAACACAGCAACTCGTCCCGTTAACGACAATGAATTACAAACCAAAGGCCTTGGTACTTTTGTGCAGTTAATCGCCCAATTGTCAAAAGAGTTAGGGCGGAATGTCCTACAATGGCCTCGGAACTTATTGTCGCTCGTCACGATGCACCCCTTAGGCTGAAACTGTTCGGGAGCCGCACGTCCTGTCAAGAGGGTTAGGTCTTTATTTGGGAGTTCCAAAAATTTTTGTTGCGCGAAAGAAAAATTATTAGCACCGAATTTGTCCATACCTGGTGTTGCGTTCACTAACCGCTAAATATGCCTGAGAGTAATGAGTTAAGGAATAGAAGACGGAGGAAGCATGCTGAGAAGAAATCGAGCTGGAAATTATCGGCTCCGCATGGTGGCGCGTTGGCGAATGTCGCTCCCGTCTTCTCACCAGATCAGAGGTCCGTTACAGACAGTTATGTGTTTAGATGCGACGAATTTTATTGACAAATGTGCTTACAGGTATCTTGCTGTGCTGTGTGCTCTGGAGCTTCGACTTTACGCGCTTAGTGCTCGGCAGTGTGTAGCTCGTGTGCCTATAGACGAAGCCTACTTTGCGGTTGATCTTTACATTGAAGCATCAGCAGAACTGACTAGTGAAGGATATCCAAAAGTGTGGATAGCTAAGAGAAACGGTATCTGCTTATCTGTGGACTGGAAATCGCAAAGTTCGAAGACCATAAACTTGAACTCTCAGGGTGTGCAACGGATACACAAGATTATTTCGATTCTTGACGAGTCCCAGACTTTTGTTCTTGCAGCTTCTGATGGTGTCAACGATTCAAGTATGTGCAGCCCATGATATGCGGGTTTCCTATGCACAGTACGCTGACATGTATACATTTATGCAGATATCTCAATCGTTCGAGTTTCGGTTGACGGATCGAATCCTCTATCTACCGCGGTCCAGGTTAACAACGCAAATCTTCTCTCACTGTCGCACTCAAAGACCTATTTCATTTTTCGCAGCTTGCAATTATCCAAGCACTCCAAGAAGGCTGGCTCTGGCGCCAATGAAGTCTTAACAGTGGGGAAGTTTGTGGACCCAGTGAGTTTTGAGAATGTTGTCAGTACGACTATCGAGCGTAGTCGGAGCTCATCGACCATTGCAATTTCGGATAGAGGTGTTGTGGCTGTTGGATCTGTGACAGGTGTTATAGATTTGTATTATCCAGTTGCTGATGCTGAATCCTCAAATGTGGCCGAATTAGAATACCGACAGAGTTCCAAAGGATACGTTATCCGGACATTAAAATGGCACTTGGATCCGGTGCGGGCGCTCACTTTTTCGCTAGATGCAAACTACCTGCTGTCTGGTGGTAATGAGAAGGTCCTCCTATTTTGGCAGCTTGATACGAGCAACGTCCAATTTCTACCGCGGCTGCCTGGACCGATCACCAATATCGTGGTCGATAATACGTCGTCTACTTATGCATTTTCTCTTGGTAACAACAATGAAGACATCATCCTTCTGGCGGCTACAGATTTGGATGCCCAATTACGCGTGTCGAGCATTAATGCGTGTTACAATGACGTACCACCATTGTCGCTGGCCAAAGCAAATTTGTCCCCAAAGGAGCAGCTAACCTCAGCATCACTTAAGCTGCTAAATTTAAGTAAAGAAGCAAAGCGCTCTCGGGGAACAATTGCCAAAATATTGCACAGTGCCGAGACTTCGTTACCCAATTTCACTATTTTCCCTTCCGCGATTCATTCTTTTGCGCCTCACACACAGCAACAAGGGTCAATGCAGAGCATCTATTGGTACTTCCCCACCCGAACGGACGCGAACATCCAAATTTACGATCCGTTGCGCGGTGAGCAAGTCGCGGTGCAGTCAGTCGTGCGAACATTACAGTTGGGTAAAGTTTTGTTCGAAGAAGCGATTCCGGATCCAATAATCACCCAACTGTGTCTGTCATCATGCGGTAGTCAATGGATGGCAACAGTGGATGAAACCACAACCCAGCCAATTGACGATTTGCTCTCCAAATCGGACGTCCAGATTAATCTCAAGTTTTGGGCCGACGACAGTGCAAGTAACAACGGCGCGGTGGGATGGAAGCTGGTCAGTCAAATCGTCAGCCCGCATGGTCCAAATGTGCCAATTGCGGCTATCGTTGCCGCACCAGAGACGTATCACCGTGGGCAAGCGTTCATCACTGCTTGCCATGGAGGTGGTTTACTGCTTTGGAGACCCCGCTTTCCGCGCGTGCAGTCGAGACAGGTCGAATGGTCGGCTCGATATGCTATGGAGCCAACGTACGGATCTTCAATCACTGGACTGTCGCGTGCCTTCTCTGCAGATGCCGTGCGAGCACAACCTGATGTGTCTCTAGCCTGGGCTTCGGATGCCAGCATATTGGTCTTGGGAACTGGATCTGATATTTACATGATCGCGGTCCCCACGCAACGATCAGGATCATTCGAAGTCGTTCGATGCTTGTCAGATATCATCGGATCACCGATTCGCAGCCTTGGGCTTATCGGTACCTCCATCGTCGTGTTATCTGAATACCGCTTGACAGTCTATGATCTCATGCACAATGACGTGGCTTGGAGCGCCAGCCTTGGCTACACACCAAAGAGGTCGAAAGCGCTTATTGCGTATAGTGACTCATCATTCTCGGTCGCAGTAAACTACGCAACCAAGGCCGGTTTGACGCTAGTGTCGAACCTGTATGTGTTTTCGCCCAATTCGCCAATCCCGATGGACGTCGTGCAGCATTCACGACCGATTGCAGCGGTCCACAATCTACCGGCACAACAATCGAGGCAACAATTTACATTTATTGATACAGATAAGATGATATATACACTTTCAGGACCAGATAGAGAAACGAGAGCAGAACAATTGAAGGATGTCGCGGTTGGCGACCAAGCCCGGTCCGTTGTTGAACAAGAGATGGCAATAGATGAAGAACCGGCGGCCGGTGCGACTGCGATCTTGCATCCGAAGTCTGGTAAGTTTACATTGCCGGCCCCGTCGACAGGGACAACTTCAATTGCTGAAAACTCATCGCGACCGAACGTTGTGCTCAACACCTCACTTATCGACACTGTGTTCGCCGGTCCTGAGTACGCCCTTGGCGATTTGGATGGTGTGTTTGAGAAGTTGTTGGGAGTGATAGGGCAAACAGAGGAGTAAAGTATTTCTTGACAACTTTTGAGTCATTGGGTGTTCATGCGATTATGTACATTAGAAAAAGCATTGGCGGTTAGTTTGCATTTAAGAAACTGTACTTTCTCTCTCAAATTTATCGTACATGCAGGACTAGTACGGCTTGAACCGCTTGTCCTTATGCTTCTTATGCTTCTGGCGGTCATTGCTAACTTGAGACCATTCGCCGGTGCCGTCACCGAGATGGTCTTCCATAACCCAAACAGAAACGTTGCCATCCTCGCCTCCGGTAAATATCCTTGAATTCCTCTCGTCCACAAGCACAGATCTAACAACTTCCTCGTCGTGCGCACCAGGTAGCTCGATCCGGTTTTCTGGGAATACGTTTTGTCCTTTCATTGGGATGAGGGACAGTTTGGCTTCAGAATTAGTGCCTACCGCGACGTAACCTTTGCCGATATCAATAACATATTCGCAGCCCCATTGTTCTCGAACATCGCCAACGACGGTGGCCTTATTTTCCGGCTTATCTTCTTCCTCTTCGTCATCCTTATCTGTAGGCTTGTATATACTAAATGTCTCCATGTGGGAGAGAGCGTAGATATCGTTACCAAAGAAGCCGGTGCAGTGGATGGAAGCGCCGTGGTTCACGACCTGCAAGACTGCATCGTCTTCGTCGGAAATTGCGGTGTTGTATCGAGTGACGAGACCATCCGTCGCACCGGAGAGCAGCGAATGGGGAGTAGTTGGATGGAACGCGACACATGTGACGTCATCGTTGTGAGAGTCAATGTACTCTCGAATTGGTTTCCGCGCATTTCTTAGGTCCCTACGACGGCGTAGCAGTGACGAATTAGTTTGTGCATATGGACTCTGAATAAACTTGTTGGTAAAGCATACCATATCACGACGCCAGCATCTTGACCGACCAATTCTGTACCCGCAGCGACGGCGTTTGTGAGCTTTGAAAAAGCAATCGACAGCAAAGGTGAATTGGCGGCTATTCCGTATCAGTACAACTCTCAATATATATATATATATTCGATTAGACCCACATTGGCTTAATTCTGTAATAGGTTTGTTCTGTCGGAAATCCCACAGTTTTGCGACACCGGACACGCCAGCTGTTACGGCCGTGTTATTGTCAACAATGCTAACACCTGATATATTAGACTGGTCTGCGTTGGACAGTTTTGTTATTTCAGTAATATTTGCACCAGATCCAGTATCAAAAATCCGTAATGATTTGTCCGACAGTGACGATAGGACCCTGGAAGGTGTCAGGGCATCCAGCGAGTAGACGTACTCAGGAGAATAGCCCACCGATTTTCCCCGCGCAAATTTCGACGATTTGCTATTAAACATTATATATATATAATTTTTGGCAGCTAATGCCTAAGCCTTGTAACAGATCATAATTGCAGATAGTAAAAATTTTGTCCGGATCCAGGATGAAATGTGTTAGTGTTGAGCACCGCCGCATCGTGGCTGAAATTTGTCAGGGGGTCAAAGCCACAAAGCCTAATAACAGGCGTTGCTGGAATCCGTTTTGTTGACGCGACTTAAACCTGCGCGTATAGAAATCGCGTCGTCTAAGACTGCAACAAAATGGACAAGTACATGTCTCCAACGACACCTACAAAGTTTAAGGCAACAAAAGGAACAATGGTTCTTGCGAAGCCATTCAAGTCGCCAATGAAAAGACCCCGTGGAGATGACGATTCCATAGCGAACAACAAATCAAGCAAGAGGGGGGTTGACGAAGACACTAGGGACATGGCACTCGATATTTTTGCCCTGCGACCACCAGACTCCGTGACTACTAATAATCTGTCAAGCAGCCCGCTTAAGAATTCGGGCTTGTTTTCGTCATCAATGAATGGATCGCCGAATACTTCGCCACTAAACAGAAGTGGTCAATTTCGAGAAAAGTTTCTTGCCGGAGTTAAACATGGTTTTTCTCCCCGACTGCGATTGGTAAATAAGTACGAAAGAGGAAAAACTAATTGTTGTGTACAGAACGCGTGACGATAGATCCAGTGTTATTGAAGCAAGAATCCGCGTTAGATATTTCTCTTCGCCAGATGCGGCAAAAGCTTTCACAGTGTCAGCAGGCCCATAAGTACGAGTCAGCGACTGCCACCTTGGCAGATGGGACTGTCGTGCCACAAGATGAAAATCTAGTGGTACTGGTAGACAAATGGCGCACGGCTGCCCAAAATGCGGCTAAGTACTTGTTCGAGCTGGCACAAGTTCGGGTAGCGAAGATGGGTGGTGTCACTGAGTTCAAGCGACGGACTCGGAGACGGGGATTCGATGAAGATAGTGACGAGGAGGAAGAAAAAAAGCGACAGCTAGAGGTCGGTGGAGACGAGCTGCAGCGGTTGCATGATGAGTACGATTACGACGTTGTGGCGGACGCAAAGAGGACGGCGTCGGCAAATGCTGATGGGGAGGAGGAGTTCACGATGGAAATGATGCTGGGGGTGTTAAACATTGATCCCAGTATTGTGTTTCCAAAGTAATTTAATTGGGGACTGTCCTTGCTTACATTGCTCTGGCGTGGGTCGCGAACGCAGAGGATATCTGAATGGCTCTGAGTAATTGCTGTGAACATAACCCTGGATAATATAATGTATAGCATCATAATATTTGCTTTACGACCAGAATAACGTTTTATGGTCCATAGCCTTCGATACTGCAGATGATAAGACCTCGTTGCGTTCAATCCCGAACTGAAAACCCTGATACTGTCCCTTGCCTTCGGTGAGCTTTGCCCGGGTGAGCCTTGCCCTTGGACTTCGGCGAGCTTGCGCTTCGGCAATTGCTGAGCAGCTTGGCGCTGGCTTTTTGTGTCGTTCGCTGCATACACTTTTCGGTTACAATTGTTGTCTTTACGCCTACAATGAAGAGACGGCAAAACAAATGCTAAAATGCGTAAGAGGAAAGCAAAGTCAGCTTAATTCTCTCTTTGAAAATTATACCGACATATGTGAGTGTCATGGGACAGTTGCAGGTGTGAGCATTCTACGTTTGTGAATCAATCTGATGGAATTAACATAGTCATGGGATAGGACAGGGTAGATGACCTCGTTGACTGACTGCCAGCGTACCTGGCGCGACGCCGTTGGCAGCCATATGCATCATGGCAGTCAGCGCGGACATGAAGTCTGATAGGGATCGGCACGGATAATATCCAGGCCAAATTTCCATATCCATATCCGTATCCGTATCCGTATCCAGATGTATTGGCTGTATCCATATCCGTATCCACGGATAGATCACGTGATTATAACTCCCTGCTCAGTCGTGAGAACAATCGTTCGATAACATTGCATGACTTTATAACTTATATAGGTCTTTGTTTAGAATATATTTTCGTACTATAAAAACTCAAAACGTCGTCTATTATCTATAATTCAGATGAAAATGAGAACATCATAGCAAGAAATAATAACGAAAACCGAATGCAGGAACAATTCAGAAAACAAGAAATAGCGGCAGACAATACGACCGAAGAGGCGACAAGATCTCAGGGATACAGTAGAGTAATTATTATGTGAATTAACATTTAGTTTTTTATTGACGTGCAGGGGCGTAAACGCGTCGCGACGTCCCACTTGCGCCCTAGAACTTCGGTAAATTGAGACTTGGCACGTGATGTATCACGTGACGAGAAATTTTAAAGGCGTTTCAGAAAAAAATACGTGTGAAATAAGCGGGAAATACGTGTGAAATTAGTGACGGCAATCCTGACACAACCTAAATCCAAAAACGGGCCATTAGTCAGTGGTATCCGTGGATATCCGTGGATATATCCATGGATATTAATCAATTTGGTCTTATCCGTATCCATATCCGTATCCGCATATATCTGTATCCGCATATATCTGTATCCGTATCCGTATCC
The DNA here is from genome assembly GCA_003705905.2 of Lipomyces sp. NRRL Y-11553. Lineage (NCBI taxonomy): Eukaryota > Fungi > Ascomycota > Lipomycetes > Lipomycetales > Lipomycetaceae > Lipomyces > Lipomyces sp. NRRL Y-11553. Next base: position 144,733 of record PPJW02000016.1, on the reverse strand, counting down.
ATGACGGATATCCACGGATATATCCGTTATCCGTCTATCCGTGCCGATCCCTACATGAAGATGGCTCTCTGGCCCGTATTAAGTAACGCGAGGGAGGTAGCAATCTTTGAGGACTCTTTCGTACCGGCCAATGACTTGTCGTATATCTTCGCCTGGTAACTGTGCTTCGTTATTGAAATTTGACGGCTTCGTAATTTATCAAGGAGTCTACGGCAACTGTCGTGGGGTTAGTTATCAGCTGTTGCGATATCGCAGAGTCAATTTCGCAATTGCCGCAGCAAACCATGGCAAAGAACTGAGTTATTACTCCGCAAATATCAAGGGATGGTGACGAATATGCGTCTAATCATCATGGTTACGTAGCACAGCACAGCCTGCGTCGCGCATGCCAAGGGATTGCTGGGCAAAAACGATAAGGTTGAGGCTGTGTATTTGTGTGTTCTGATTGCAGAAACTGCAAAAGGGTCCATTTAACTACCCGTGAACACATATATAATATATACATTGAATGCATGGATTATGTAAATTACAGATATGTATATCCGTCATTACATCGTGCCGTTTGCCGGCTAGATACATGCTCCAGGTCCACGTGTCTACTAATACCACCAGACAGTTCCGTAACTGGCATGGATCGTGACCTCCGTCTCCGAGATAAATGGCGCGTCAACTAGTGAAGCCAAAAGGAGCTTTTTCTTTTTTCTATATCCCGCAGCAGTCAGCCAAGACAGGCGGACATACAACTGACAAATACTACGGCCAACTGTTCGTTGTCTTGTGCTTTGTTATCGTTCATCAACTTTACTGTAGCAATTTTTTTTGTTGTTGTTGCCGTTGTTGACTAATGGCAATTTTAGAGGGTTCTCGGAACAGATGCGGCGCTCGTTTATGCGTCGTCATGTAAGCCGGCTACGTATTGCGCAGTTTAATAATAACTGCTGTCGCAATAAAGGGGATCCCGCAGTATTCATGTAGACGACCGATGCTGACTCTACTGCCGACTAATAGGATGTAAAACTGTCATTGAGTATTGACAGTATGTCAGCGCCTGGTTGGAGCCTATAAATATAAATATATCGTTACTGCTATCTGTAACTAGTAGTTAGTGAGTGGCAGGGGCCACGCACGCGGGGCATTCCTACATCTTTGCCAAGGAAATACACGGCTGGGACCGGCTGGACTGTTGTCGCCAGCTCACTTTCCCAGTTCGCTGCCTCATTCTTTCTTAAGGCCACCCCTCCTTCTCGAAACCGTCCTCTTGACTTACTAACTGGATTGGCTAACTTCTCCAGCAATGCGGTCCGACCGTCGCGCGTCTCCGCTCTACCTCTCGGCTCGCTCCAATGCCCTCCATTTCTACGATCCGTCGCCCCAGCGACGGCACCTGCACCAGGCAGCCCACTATCCGCACCCGAATCAGCAGCTCCGCCAGCAAAGGGCTGCCTTCTATGAGCTGTTTGCGCCCGAACCGTCTGTAGCAGCGGAACTACCCAGCACGGAATCGTCGTCGTCCGGTTCTTCCAAAAAAGGCGTGGACTTTACTACTGACAATACGACCCCTCGTGAGCAGCCTTCCTCGCATTCATACCGCTCACTACTCGACCCAGACGAGAACCAGATTCCACGATCAAGCCCTGTGCCGAATGAGTCAGCCGCCGCATTCCTCGATCTAATCGAAGACGAAGAAGATGACCCCGGCAGGTTCGGCACGAGCTCTTACTCGTCTTCTTCAGCCGAATCAGAGTCCGAGTCCGACTATAGTCTGCAGTTGGAGCGAAAACAATTTCCTCGTTCTCCGTCGCGGCATGCCGGAAGGTCTGAGTCTGTATTGCCGCCACCTTTGGCAATTCTGGCTGAATCCAAGACGTCTTCGTCCGGTGCCTCGATTCGCTCATTTCGCTCGCGGACATCAGCTTTGTCACTGCACCGAAAACGAAAGCATTATCGTCCCACTCTCGATACTCTGCCACTCGAAGTGCTCGATGAGATCTGCTCTTCCCTGCCCCAGCAAGCTCTGTTATCGATGGTCAACACCTGCAAGTCTCTGGCATGCTCGGCATACGTTTATTTGTATCAGGAACCGTGTTTCATGTCAACTTACAGGTTTGCCCAGTTTATCTCGGTCATCACGCACGATCGTACACTGGCCTCTTACGTTCGTACTCTTGACTTGTCCACTATTGAGAGCGGCCTAAGAGGCAACGTTGTTCTGGCGGGTTGGAGAGACTGGAAATATAGGTCGGAGCCCTTGTACTGGACTCGAAAGTACTCTAGTCATCACTACCTCCATCATCAATATCGTCAAAGGGCGAACACAGTGCCGTCGTCAAAACCCACTCTTCAGGTGGCCCCGGCAAAGCCTCGTCGGCCAGATCGACGCTCGTCGCTTTCATTATCGTCGTCTTCTTCGGCCGCCTCATCCTCGTCATCCCTTGTGCCGTCCCAGAAGTCTCCTAAATCAAGCTCACAGCACTTGCCTTCCCGATCAACTGCAACTCCGGTAACAGGCAAACATCCTCTTCAGTCGCCTCTGCTGAAACAGTACGCTCTCTCGCGCGACATCCCAATCGGGGCTATCATTCACGTCGTCCGGGCTTGCCCACATCTACAGCATATCAATCTCTCCTATCTGCCACTTGCAGCGGACTACCGTGTCACGTCACGAAAACACAAGCCAACTGCGTTCACGAACCTGCTATTTGTGTCCGACGTGCCCAAGTCTTATACCTGGCGCGAACATGAGACGGCACAAGTTCTTGCAGGGAGAGAGCTCATCGCTGCAATCATGGAGCTTCGCGAGTTGCAGACATTGGAACTGCGCAATCTCGTGTGGATTACGAAAGATATTATCTCGCGGATTGTGGGGCATGACAGATTGAAGCAGACATTGACATATATCGACATGCGAGAGAGCGGAATGAGCAGAGGTCGACCATGGGCCTTAGCTGGTCGACCTGACGCGTTCACTGCCGCTTTGCAGGAAGAATGAGGGCAAATCAAACGAAGCTTTGTGTGCAGGGAGTCGTACTATATATGCTGGGAGTTATATTATTCTATCCATTTACGTTCGTTGGGTTATCTGGTGTCATTTGTGTCGACGTTGTTATCTCTCGTATTTATTTGTATGGGGTGGGTGCATTTTGGTTAAGGTCATTTCTCAGTTGCTCGGATTGTTTGTTTTTCAAATTGATCTGATCGCGTGTGGTTGTCAACTGTGTATTTGTATTTTATTGTAACTTAGGTTTCATATCCAATCGTCATTGCCGCTTTGTTGAACCCGAATCCTGACAGGTTGCGTCCGACGGAAAGTTCGGACCAAGTGCGGCGCTCGTATTCGAGCAATAAAAAACAAGGTTCAAACCTTGCATTGTTTGTGACAGCTGTTGGATGACAGCCTTCCTGGAATCTTGAGCCACTACAATGGAGTGTCAGCATTTGGTCGGGGGCACCTTAGGTTAAGAGTGCAAATTGCGAGAATGGCTACTACGATTAAAGCAGTCACGTTCAACAATTACACAAAACCAAGTGGATACGTGCTGGCAGATCTGCCGAAACCGACAATCGAGGGACCTGACGACGTGCTGATAAAGGTTCATGCTGCAAGTATTAACCCAGCTGATGTCAAGAGAGCCTATGGGGTACTTCGAATTTTCGATCCCGATAAGTACGGTTGTGTTATTGTTTGTTTGGGATTGCAGCGAAATAGTTTAGAAAAACACGAGCCACTGACATTGATAGGTTTCCTGCAAGGATTGGATGTGATCTCGCCGGTGTGATTGAAGCAGTGGGAGAAGGCGTTGAGGAATTCAAAATCGGCGATGAGATTTTTGTAAGACTGGCCGAGGCAGAAAGAGGTATACTTGGATTTTTAGAAAAGGTTTCGGCAGCAGCCGCAGCTGACATTGTACGTTCCAGGCGCATTCCAGGAGTATGTTGTCGCCAGTGCAAAGACGATCGCGTTGAAGCCGACGAATCTCACATTCGAAGAGGCCGCCTCACTGCCAGGAGCAGCTCTTACGACATTACAAGCTTTGCTGACAGTCAAGGGTGGACTTCAGGGCAAAACAGTTTTCGTGACCGGTGGACGTGAGTATATGTTGAATTTCTTTTTTTTTTGTTGGGACATGGATGTGTAGCTGACAAGTGATATAGTTAGCGGGACTGGATCAGCGGCCTGCCAACTCGCCAAGAATGTTTTTGGCGCAGGGAAGGTCATCACCACAGTCTCTACGGCCAAGGTTGGTCTGGTCGCAAAGTATTTGGGAGAAGGTGTGGTCGACGAGAGTGAGTTATCCGACAAACTTTTGCTGCTGCCAGTTATGAGGCTTACGAAGACGTGACAGTTATCGATTACAAGACTTCAGACCCCAGAAAGACTATTCCCAAAGGTTCTCTGGACATGGTTTACGACACTGTCGCAGAAGCACTCTCTTTCGTATGTTAACAAAGGATTAGTCCTACTATTTTGCGCCATTGCAGTTGCGCTGACAATATGTGCAGTTGCCTCTAGTAAAACGTGGCGGATGGATCGTATCGATCATATGCCTTCCATCCGGCCCTAACCTCAGGGGCCTATTTCCTAATATTCCTGGATGGTTTGGCAAGTTCCTCGACATAGCTTTCAACATCGCCCAATATAGGGCCAAGCTATACGGTGTTAACTACGACTCTATTGTGTTGGTGCCGAAGAAGGAGGAATTGTTCGATCTCAAACGATGGTGCGAAGAAGGCAAACTCAGACCGGTCGTCGGAAAAGTTGTTTCATTCTCTGACTTTGAAGAAGTCAAGAAAGCTTGTACAGAGATCTACGACGCTAAGGGTGTGACGGGTAAGACGGTAATCAAGATTGTAGAGTGATTTTGTGTGGACAACATCACTGATATGTGTGGACAACATCACTGATACTATACTGTCAAGTTTTAACTACTAAATAAACTTCTCCAAGGAGCATATCTCTTTTGCCACGTGGTTAAAGATCCGATCCCCGTTTCCAAACTGAATATCTGTCTTATCGGTCTTCTACGACAAAACCAAAATTCAACATTGTGACGTTCGATCCAGAAGGTCGCTAATCGGTGTTACTCTTTACTCCTAAGTGGTGGCGATGTGAGGCTCGTTTTGTGGGGCAAACTCGTGGACGTCGTGGCGAAGACAAATTGTCGAGATTGGTGGCGGCGGCACGCTTCTAGCCGCCCCTTTAGCCGACCATTTTCATGTTTATGCACCCAAGTGCACAAATTTTGCATATAAATGCCACACACTTCCCGTCCGTGTCACAGAAGAGGCGAGTGGCGAACGCGGCGCTGGTTCGGACCCTAACCTCCGTCGCGTCTCCCACGAGGGCCGCAGGCGAACAGTGCAAATACCCTTAAAAACCCTCCGTACAAAATTTTTTCGTTTTCCTCCTTTTCTCTCAACCGTTTCTACTCACCACCCTCTTCCTTTACTTGTGTTTTTTTTGTTTGTTACCGTGTCTCTACCTCTACTCCTTGTCGAATAGAGGCACATTTTTTCTTGGTTAATTTTCAGATTTTGAAGCCGGCTTTTCGCCGTTTATGTAAGTGATCTAAGATTATCCTTGTTTGCTGGCGTTTGAGATCGACTCTTTTCTTGCACGCACACTTCTTAATATCAATTGTTTTCCGTTACTAACATATGCTTTCGCAACAGAAGACACCGTTCGCGGAACAAACAATGTCTGCTGCCGAGGCCAAGTCTTCCGTCAAGGCTCTCACCGAGCTCTTGTCCAAGCTCACTGTCGCCGCCACTCCCGACGAGCGAGCAACCGCCGCCAGCAACTTCGCTACCCTCATCAGCGCTCCCCTCGAAGATCACGATGTTCCCACCAGCGTGATTGACTCACTGAAGGCCGCCCTTAACAGCAAGAAGGACGCCGTTGCCCGCCAGAACGCTCTTGAAGGTATCAAGGCTATCGCCATCAAGCAGTTCACACCTTCGCTCGAGCCTTACATTATCAGTCTCATTCCTTCTATCATTGAGAAGGCGTCTGACAAGATGATCCCTGTCAAGCAGCTCGCCGAACCTACTGCCATTGCTGCTGCCAAGGCCATCAACCCCAACTCTGTCAAGTTTATCCTTCCTATCCTAAGCGAGCTGGTTTCGACTGCCACCAAGTGGCAAGAGAAGGCGGCTGCTCTCAATGCTATCATTGCTGTCGTTGAATCTGCTCCAGGACAGGTTTCCTTGAGAATGCCTGAGCTCATCCCCCTGTTGTCCGAGGCTATGTGGGATACCAAGGCCGAGGTCAAGAAGGTTGCCCGTCTGGCAATGGAGAAGGCTACAGAGACCATTCAGAACAAGGATATCGAGAAGTTCATTCCTTCACTGATCGAGTGTATCGCCAAGCCAACTGAGGTTCCCGAGACTGTTCACATGCTTGGTGCTACCACTTTCGTCCAGGAAGTCACCTCTGGTACTCTTTCTATCATGGTCCCCCTGCTCTCTCGTGGTCTCGCAGAACGTGATACTACAATTAAGCGAAAATCTGCCGTCATTATCGACAATATGTGCAAGCTCGTCGAGGATCCCCAGATCGTCGCTCCTTTCTTGCCCAAACTTATGCCCGGCCTGAAAACAAACTACGACAACATTGCCGACCCTGAGGCTCGTGACGTTACTCTCCGTGGTCTCAATACTCTGACCCGTGTCGGTGATGTCAAGGACGGCAAGATCCCTGAGGTTTCTACTGCCGGTGACACCAAGGTTTGCTTGGCGACTCTCAACGATCTCCTCAAGGACACCAAGGTCGACAAGAAGTTCGCGCCGGTTTTGGAGTACGTTGCTGCTATTGCCGGTGGCCTTGTTGACGAACGGAACAACGAGGCTATCACCTGGACTGAGACTATCACTCCTTACCTCACTACTTTCCTTCACGAAAATGAGGCCAAAGCTATCGTCGAGACTTATCGCAAGAAGTCGATTGCCAATATCCCTGGCGCGGCTGTAGAGGAGGAGGAAGAGGAGGAGGGAGAAGACCTTTGCAACTGCGAGTTCTCTCTTGCTTATGGTGCCAAGATCTTGCTTAACCGAACCGCGCTTCGTCTGAAGAGAGGCCGTCGTTATGGTCTCTGTGGTCCTAACGGTTCTGGCAAGTCCACTCTCATGAGAGCCATTGCCAATGGTCAAGTCGAGGGTTTCCCTACTCAGGAGGAGTGCAAGACTGTCTATGTTGAGCACGATATCGATGGTACCCATGCTGAGACTTCAGTCGTTGAGTTCGTCGCGTCTGACCCTGCTGTCGCTCTAAGTGGCCCGGATGAGGCTGTCAAGGCCCTCAAGGATGTCGGTTTCTCGGAAGAGATGATCAAGATGCCTATTGCTTCGCTATCTGGTGGTTGGAAGATGAAACTCGCGTTGGCGCGTGCTGTCTTGAAGAAGGCTGATATCCTCTTGCTCGATGAGCCCACTAACCATCTGGATACCGTTAACGTCGCTTGGTTGGAGAACTACCTCAACACTTGCGGTGTCACTTCTATCATCGTCTCTCACGACTCTGGTTTCTTAGATCACGTCGTTGAGTTCATTATCCATTACGAGCGATTCAAGCTGAAGAAGTACAGGGGTAACCTTTCTGAATTCGTCAAGAAAGTTCCTTCTGCCAAGTCCTACTACGAACTCGGTGCGTCCGAGATGGAATTCAAGTTCCCTGAGCCTGGTTTCTTGGAGGGTGTCAAGACCAAGCAGAAGGCTATTGTTAAGGTCAGCAATATGTCGTTCCAGTACCCTGGTACTTCCAAGCCACAGATTCGAGACATCACTTTCCAGTGCTCTCTCTCTTCTCGTATTGCCGTCATTGGTCCCAACGGTGCCGGAAAGTCTACTTTGATCAACGTTCTTACTGGTGAGCTCTTGCCTACTACCGGTGAAGTCTACGTCCACGAGAACTGCCGTATCGCCTACATTAAGCAACATGCTTTCGCTCACATCGATCAGCACCTCGACAAGACTCCATCCGAGTACATCCAGTGGCGATTCCAGACTGGTGAGGACCGTGAGACAATGGACCGTGCCAACAGAATTATCAACGAGTCGGATGAGGAGGCGATGAACCACATCTACAAGATCGACGGCACTCAGAGACGAGTTATTGGCGTCAACTCACGAAGAAAATTCAAAAACACATACGAGTATGAGTGTTCGTTTGTGCTTGGTGAGAACGTTGGCCAGAAGAACGAGCGATGGATTCCCATGTTGAGCGCCGACAACGCCTGGATCCCGCGTAACGAGCTGATCCAGACTCATGCTAAGATGGTTGCCGAAGTTGATATGAAGGAAGCCCTTGCTTCTGGTCAGTTCCGTCCTCTGACCCGCAAGGAGATTGAAGCTCACTGTGCGATGTTGGGTCTGGAGGCTGAGCTTGTCTCACATTCTCGAATTCGTGGTCTCTCTGGTGGCCAGAAAGTTAAGCTCGTCCTCGCGGCCTGCACCTGGCAGCGACCTCATTTGATCGTCCTTGATGAGCCGACCAACTATCTTGACAGAGACTCCCTTGGAGCACTTTCCAAGGCACTCAAGGCTTTCGAGGGTGGTATTGTTATCATTACTCACTCCGCCGAATTCACCAAGGACTTGACTGAGGAAGTCTGGGCTGTGCTTGACGGTAGGATGACGCCGTCTGGCCACAACTGGGTTCAGGGCCAGGGCTCTGGTCCTCGTCTCGACGCTAAGGATGGCGACGAGGAGGATAAGTTCGATGCTATGGGTAACAAGATCGAGACCGCCAAGAAGGCCAAGAAGCTTAGCGCTGCTGAGTTAAGAAAGAAGAAGAAAGAGCGTATGGCTAAGAAGAAGAAATTGGGTGATGCTTATGTGTCGTCGGACGATGACATTTAGACTGGGGTTTTTTATTATTTTTGCTTTTTTTTTTTTCTAATTTGTAATTTTTTTTTTCATGTGTCGGGTTTGACTCTGCTAAAGTTTCATTTCAAGTTTATATAAGGTGTCAAGTTTTGTGTTCCGAGAGGGTTAACCAAAAATTAGATGAGCTTTGAGTTATATATATTAGTGATATGACCAAGGGTAAAAAGTGGAATAGAACGGAATAATAGACTTGTTTTCTTACTAAAGTTGTTTTGCATTCTGTAAATTATTTTTTCAGTCGGCATGACGCATGACGACGATGCAAGCACGACACAGGCGCCATCTCCCACATTTAACGGAGTTACAAGGTACAAACTTGTAATATAATTTGCACTAGAATTAAGGCTCTTATTCTGACGTTCGTATGTGCATAAGTAATTTACCCTGCGTGTTCGCTACTATCATGTGCAGATTGAGATCCAAAGAACAGCGCCGATTTCGAACAGCCGCACGAAAAGCGCCACGGCTCTGTTTCTACTTTTAAGTCCCAACAGGAACTTGGCAATGATAATGCGGCGTTCGTTCGGGATAAGATAAGCAGGCATTACTAGAACGAGCCAGCGTAGTGTGCTTCGTGCAAACCGACAGAAATATATATATTTTCGGCCTGGGCAGCGGGGGAAGGAAGTCTTTTTTTTCTCAAGATGGTCGTTCCGAGTTGCGTGTTCACGTACCTTCCGGAAGAGATTATCATCCAGATATTTGCGGAACTGGACCAGTCTTGCAAGAGAGATTTGCAGTCACTGGCGTTCACCTGCAAGCGGCTGCATGCGATAGTATGTTGTTTCCTGAACTTGTGCCGGTCGGGGCAGAAGCGCATTTCTCGGTGACTAACATCTGACGGATCTAGGGCCAACAATTCATGATTTCGGATGTGACAGTTAGCTGGCACCTACTTGACGTATTCTACGCAAAGACCCAGACGAGTCTATATCCACTAGTACCGTACATCACATCGTTCAAGATCACGATTCCGTCTAGCTGGGGCGAATGGCATAGATCCGATATTCTGCAAGACATTCTCGAGAAATGTTTCAACATATGTTTCCTGCAACTGACCCTGTCGGGCTCGTCCAAATGGCTGCAATATCTCGCGCCGAACAAGAACGTCCGGAAACTGAAATTGACATCGAGCCAGGCAAGTAGCAGGATTGCCCTATTTGACGTTGCGGACTTGCACGCGTTCAAGGCCGTCGAAGAGCTGCATCTGGATTATTTCCGATTGCAGTGCGAGTATCCGATCGAGGACCGGGCCATGCCTTTGCTAAATACAGTCAAAATTTTGGAGATATTGAATTGCGAATGGGATTATCCGTTCAATATGTCACTGTTTAGGAACTTGAAAGTATTGAATGTTTGTTATACCATAAAAAGCGAAGCGTTTACATGTGAGTCCTAAAAACCCCTCTTGTTTTACTTCAAAGCTAACTATTTGGCAGTTTCCGAGCGGCTAAAAAATCTAGCGGCAAATCCACCAACGCAAGTACAGCAACTCATATTACATCTCGATTTGTTTTCGCCCGTGCGGCAGAAAACTTGGTACCCAAGCCTGAGGGCTTGCACCGATCTCGAGTTTGTCAGTCTCAAAGGATTCCGTCGGCCACCGGTCGAATTTTTTGAGGCATTACCGGATAGCTTGAAAGTGATCGAGCTATATTTTGCGTCCAAGAGTTATTTTGATAATTCTTATCTGGTTGCGGCGGGTTACGATAATGCCGGCGTGCCAATTATTAGTAAATACGGTAACAAAACAGTTAGACTCATCCGCAGGTATTTGTCCAGCTCAATCTGTACTTCATAGATCATATTACTAATGCAATAACCTAGCAATGCTCCAATGGCACTGACTGCAAGGGATATGAAAACTTTAAATATTTCTTCGATTTGAGTAGAGTCAGGGCGCACATAATACTTTTGCTTGTTGGCTGGGGTTGGATATATGGTAATTTTTTATTTTCGCTTTTGCGTGCTTGGGTTTTTGTATGTACAAAGAATTCGGAGTTCCGCTTTCGGGGGCTTTTTTTTACGGTCAAGAATTGGGCTGGGATCTGTCTTGTGGCAAAAGGGATGCATCGATGATATCGTTTAAATAATTTTTGCGATATTACACAAATTTAATGATCTATCTTCATATTGAAATCCACAACGCCTGTTCCCTGATGCACACTGCTGGTGCTATATATATCAATTGCATTCGTCAAATAAGACCGGAGATTGTCTTCACGCAACCCACCGGAGCATTCCAGTAAGAAATTCTTCTTGCCCAGCCACTTTGACTTGATATTGTGGGCGGCAGCAACAAGCCCGTCATTCGTGAAATTGTCCAGCATGATGATGTCGGCACCAGCCTCGATTGCCTCGTTCGCTTCGGCCTCGGACTGGCACTCGACCTCGATCTTTGTCGCGAACCCACAGGCCGAACGGGCCGCGTGCACGGCTTTGGTAATCGAACCCGTCGCCCATACGTGGTTGTCCTTGAGCATGACCATGGACGAGAGATCATACCGGTGCATGTCAATGCCACCAACAAGCATCGCGTACTTCTCTATGCGCCGGAATCCGGGCGTGGTTTTTCGGGTACCGGCAATGATGCCGGTATATCCTGCTTCACGGGCAAGAGTGATTACCCGACGTGATCTTGCTGTCCCATTAGCATTTTGGCGCCACGACCGACATCTCACAAAATATACGTACTTTGAAGCAATCCCGGACGCCCGGCTAAGAATGTTCAGTAACGTACGTTCGACGAGAAGCAAATTATTCACAGGTCCAGACACATGCGCGACAGGGATTTTACTGCCGCTTGGAACATCGATAAATGTGCCTTCGTCAATCAACCATTCGATCACAAGACCAGCCTGGTCAGCCAACTCCTGTGCAAATGGCACGCCAGCCAACACGCCCTACTTATATGCATTAATCTCCAGTACTAAACCAAAAAAAATTTGCAATTAAAAAAAAGACCTCATACAGATTGCTTTGCATTCACGGTCGCACTCTTAACCTCGTTGCCGACCACGAATCCGCCCACGTCGAACGCAGGAACGTCCTCGGATAGATATCGCTGAATATCATTCTTCCATTCTCCACTTGCCGGAAGTAAATTACTGTACTTCAGTGAACTCGTCATTTTATGTACGACACCAATTCCACCTAAATGCTGACGATCGGGCCCAATGTCCAATGTTAGTAAAGCAAACTGGCTGGCGGGGAGACCACAGCACGGTCCACTCCTAGTTAAAATCAACGACCGGCAAAAAGTTAAGGTTTGTAGACCACTATTCATTGCATGCTCATTTACGATCATCAAGCAACCAATGCCGAGATTTTACAAGAACAAAAGTCGGGATGATGATACGAGTATTAAAAATTATTCTGCTCCACATAAACTGTCACAGGATACTTGGACATTATAAAGGCTTTAACCAAACCAGCCAAATACAAAAAAAAAAGGCACGAACTCTGCATTCACTACCAGAACTTTTGTCGCTGAATAGGGCCTTGGATCATTCTATAACGTTATAGTCCTGTATAAACTCTCCCTTTTTTTTAAAATCATCATCGTTTTTTACGCGCGCCGCTATGGTCTCTCTGTAAATTGCGCCATCAGTGGTTATGTGCTTGTAGAATGTCGTCCTCGTGCTCGAGCTGGAACCGCCTCAGGAAGTTCTTGGACTTCGCTTTAGACTGAATTGAGGCAGCAAAAGACTTGTCTGACTGCAGTAGCTTGGTCGCCTTCCCGAGATCGAACCCCAGCTGGTCGGTCATGAAGTGGCAGACCTCAGTGTTATCGTAATTGCCAACAAATCTGTCAGTATTCACACCGTGGCCGAACAAGGTGACGTCGACAGCAGTGTGACCGAGAGTAGACCAGTTAATACCCGCCCGAGCAGAGAGGAGTTCACCGAGGAAAACAGCCGGAGAAGTCGTGATGGCCAGGCGAGCCATTTCTGTAAGGCTGACATTGTAGATTCCATAGCCGCCAAAAACCCTGTCGACAATTGAACTGTCCGGATATTTAGCACACCTATTACCTTTTATGGGGTCGAGAATATACATACGACTCCTTTAGGGCTGCGCTATAGTTGAACCCGAGGATATCCTCGTAGACGGCGGCATAGTACTTTGCACTGTGCTCAGCCTGCGTCAGCACATATGGATACCAGGCGTAGTCAGGAACACCAAGAGTAAGGCCACCGCACTCATGGTCTGCAGCGGCGAGCAAGGCCGTGTCTTCATGGTCGCCAATCCACCGCTTGACAGCAAGCATGGCACGGTTGAACTCGAGAATATCGTGTAAGTGGGCAATCTTTAACAGATAGTCAATATGATACCTCGATTACATATAATCTGAACGTACGGGATCGTGGGCATGACTGCCATGGTCGATACGGGATGCTTCAATGAATAGGAAGAAGCCAGTCTCCTGCTGCTCAGCCTTGCGATGCAGGATATCGAGTGCCGTTGTAGCCATTTCGGTGAGAGAAGGCTCGAGCTGAGGATCACGGTCAACTTCATAAGCCATGTGGCCTAAGGATCGGTTAGTAAGTGAATATATATATAATTGTTTGCCATAAAATGCTCTAGGTACATACCCATGCTAGGGATAAACGCAAACGGAATGTGAACGGCACCGCTGTCGCGGATGTCATCGAAATCTGCCCGGGAAGATGTCATCGTCCAGTGGTACACGTCCTCGGCAACGGACCACAAGTCCATGTCGTCGTGACGACAAGAGTCCTTATTTGACTTTGGAAGGAAGAAACACTTGCCACCACCCATCATAATGTCTACAACACGGCCAAGAGGGTGGGAATAGCCGACCAGCTGTTCTGCGATCTCACTCTCCATGTCGCGGTGTGGCACGTGAGTAGCGAAACCGGCAGGCGAGGCATGGGTGATACGCGAGGTCACGACCAGACCTGTCAGGTAACCCTCGAGCTGAAGAAGATAGAGTCAGAACACGATGAGACCGGTATTCTTCAAACAAAAATAAAATCGAACCTTGGCTGCCTCGAGAATCGTGCCGCACGGAATATCATCAGGATCGACGCCAATAGCTCCGTTGTTGGTCTTGATACCACAAGCGTAGGAGGTTGCAGCGGCAGCAGAGTCAGTGACAAGACTGTCCCATGATTTGGTTCGAACGTAGCCAATGGCAAGGTCATCGACTGGAAGCTTGACCGTTGCGCTGTCGACATAGTTGGAGTAGTCACGAGCCAAGGTTTCTGAGGCAGGACCGTATCCGTCTGGCAAGAAAAACACGTAGTTCTTCGGTTTGACAGCCCGGATCATCGGTATGGCCGTTGCGGCTAAGAGGATGCTTTGTCTGGCGAACTTCATTACGGCCGTGGACTATATTGCATGACCAAGCGGACCGGCGGCTGTCGTGTCAACTTTCACGAAGGACAATGCTGGGGACTCAGTAACAGGTATATGGTATTTATAAAGACGCATACCACAAAAGCACCGAGAGCTTAACAGACAAGAAAGACAACCAATTGGACCATATGCTTACAATCCTTCTAAGCCGGCGATGCAATTGCGCGCGAAGAAGTAATGCACTGAACAATAATAGTGTCGCGCGGACCATTACCAAAAACGATCAAAACTGATAATCGGAGCAGTCTAGTCAGAATCACAATCAGAAGTTGACCGTCGGGAATGTATTTTTTCTTGCTTCCCCTCGTATCCAGGCCAAACCAAAACCGTCCAAAACAACACACTTTGGAGACGCAGAAATAATTCGCATCAGTACCAAGCAACATCAGCACAGGCCAAATAACGGATAGTCGCAGTCCATATCCACGAGGAAGACAGAATCCACGCGAATGGCAATTGGCTTGTCATACAACTACGGAAGAAACTTGCCAACAAACTGTGTTGAATACATGCTGAAAGGTAAGTCAATCGTCAGAATCAAGTCAAAAACAAGCAGACAGCAGATTATAAATGCCACAGGCTGGCACGCGCCTGGGCCGTCAATCGCGTCAGTCGACCAGGTCAGACAGAACCATTTATACAAGATACCTTTCGAATGAACCATGCGTAAGAGTCACGTGATTCGCGTAACATACATTGTTTTGTTGACGCGCCCTAACGCGTCTCCTAAGTTCTGATAGTGACTAAACTTGCTGCACTTGTTGTAATCCAATTTTCTTGGTTTCTGGTAATGACTTTTGAGTTTTGGTGCTCTAAATGTGGCGACTTTCGTGATTCTGAGAGAGCTTTGAGGCGAATAGATCTGGTCATAGGAAGAAGCTCTGTCAATATGCTTGCGGAAGTGACGTTGGAATAAAGGTGGTCTTCGAATTTTGCAAAAGGGAGGTTTATTCGACATGGCGGTTAGACTTTAAACTGCATCTACGTTGCCGGCGTAGGGCCAGCCGTGTCTGACGTTATTTCCAACAACATGTTTGACAGCCAGATTATTGTCCCAGGCTGAACTAACACAGGAATATTTTAAGATGCTGTATTCCCATTGACCAATACAACGAATCCTGTCTGACATGTCTCTTTCATTAATATCTGCAGTAACAATTTGATGACTCAGAGTACGTTACCCACAACATGATGCGTCATCGAAGAAGAGAAATCATTATCATTCATATTATGCAGCTCATTTGACTCGCCTGCTTCATTACCATTGTTATACGTATACGCCAGAGATGACTATTCAAAAGCGTAGCACCACCCAAAAACGCCCGTTAACGTCCCTGGAGTATATTGTGATATGAGTTAAAGAATCATAAAACCAAAAAGCATTTCTAAACGTAATAGCATCATCCCTATATCATTAAGTTGCCAAACGGCTTACTCTGCCGAAGTTCGTTCACAAGACTGTCGACGTTACTGAGGTATTTTCTTAGCATATGCTGTTTTTCTTGGGTGGTTCGGATATGGTGGCCATTGCCCGAGACATCTGAGCTATCGGACCAGCCGCTGTCACCAGGGGGAGTGTTCTTGATTTTAGCCCGGTGAGGTGATGAAGACGGCTGCGTAGCTTGAGGCTCCGGAATCAGGTAGAAGAACAAAAATTCGAGAATTCTGAGTTTGACCTCTTTCTCCGTGTCTTTGCGCTTGAACAAGGTGCATATACTCTCTAAGCCGTCAAGGGCCTCGAAGGTCTTGAAAGCGTTAGCGCAGTTCGTGTGTAAAATCGTCAAGACGGAACGTACTCGAACATTCGGCCACTCTTCTACCAGTGCGCACACGAGTGTATTCACTGTGGCACCCTGGATAGCCGGGGAAGAAGACTGCGGCTCCAGCAGATCTAACAAGATTGTCATATTGACAGCACGAGCAAACACGCGACGGCTGGGCGGATGAACCAAAAGCACGCCCTGGAGCAGATCAAGGGTTGATAGTATTAATAAAGTCGTCAGATCGTCTACTTGAATTAGTAGTCGGAAAGTGAGTACCGATACATACAAAACAACGTACTAGAATCCTGTCCAAGTAACCGTTCCAAACAAGCAACCAGACGAATTGCAACTAAAGGCTTGTAAGCTAATCAATGTATCATTAAAATAGCATTATATATTACAAGTACTTACGATTCCATTCGAATCCGTCCTGCAATCTCAGAAACTCTTGATAGGCGGGATCATGGGCAACAAGACTGTCGAACCCTGCTGCAGTAGACGGCTCGTCGGATTTGCTTGGTGACGGCGACATCGACTCGGACGTATACGGACGACATAACTTGACTAGCAGACCTTCTATATGGCGGAGACCCCTTCGTACTGTGGCTGGGTCGTAAGAGGAAATGTGGTCAAATGCAGAAGAGAGCAAGAGTTCCATCGCCGGCTTTTAGAAAGCTCTGGGCCTGATCGAATGTTAGAATCATAATTTTGCTGGCAAGAAAAATGAAACAGAGATCACGATTACATTCTTACAAGCGGTGGGCACGTCCTTGCGGAGTCGAAACGAATGTTCGAGACTAGGGAGCGAATCAGCAGAAAAGTACTAGTTAAATGGCTTTGTCGTACCGGTTCGTTCTGTGCAAGAGTTGCACAGTGTGAACAATTTGTGCTGCTAGAAGGAGATCGGGACTACCAAATTACTAATAAACCGGACAAGCCGGCCGATTAGGAGGTTAGAAACCCGGTAAAATGACTTCATCATGCCGCGCGTTGTTGACAAAAATGCGCCCGCACGGTTCCTGTTGGCATGGCAACCTCTAATTAATGTGCCAGCTGCAGCCACAAAGGGGCTGCCGCCGATCAGCAGGCACCGGTGATCGTGTGACTCTGCTGGCTGCTAGTGTATGATAATGTATCATTCATTACAGGAGATAATTATTATTGGCGGCAATCATAAATAGATTTTCGAAATGACGCTTGTTAGGCATGCATGCCTATTCCTCTGTTCCAGTCTTTGCCGGTTGAGAGCGGCCCGACAGCGCATATTCAGTTTACGTTGAGGTAGCTGGTTACCAACGAATTGTTATACTCCATAATTACAAAAAAATCCGTTTATTTATGACCTGCCCAATGAACCAAAACAAATAACATGCTGTCATAACTAACCTATGCCCAATTAAAATTTGTATTTCTTCGGTCTGTACAACTTGAGTGCCAGAGACGAACACACGACCGAGACCGAGCTCAACGCCATGGCCAGACTTGCCCAGGCTGGCGCCAGCCGTGCATGGTTTGCTGGATAAATGACGCCGGCTGCGATCGGGACTCCAATGATGTTGTAAATTCCGGCCCACAAAAAGTTGAACTTGACTCGTCGGAAAACGAGACTGGAGATGTCCAGCAACGTGAGGATCTGGGTTAAATCTGACGACATCAACACAAACTGTGCAGACGAAAGTGCAATCTCGGAACCGGAGCCGATCGCGATGCCAACGTCCGCCGCCGAAAGAGGCGGCGCGTCGTTGATGCCATCGCCCACCATAGCAACTATCGAGCGTTCCTTCTTGTTCCGACCCGACAACAGTCCGCCGCTCCTATGCGAACCCACTGATGCTGTTTTCTGAAGCCAGCTAACCTTTTCTGCCTTTTCCTGCGGGAGTACACCAGCAATGACGTGCTCGACAGCAATTCCCACTTGACTGGCAACAGCTTTGGCGGTAATTTCGTTGTCACCGGAGATCATCCATGTCTGAATATTCCGCTTGTGGAGCTGCTCTACCACGTATTTGGCCTCAGGACGCAGTGGATCCGCGGCTGCAAACAGTGCAAGCACTGTGAACTTTTTCTCGACATCTGTCGAACGACGGACCGCAAGCAGGATCACTGACTTGCCGTGTTCCTTCCACATCCTCATTGCTTCCGATTCGTCTGACGTCAGGACAGCGCCGTTCTCGGCCATCCACTTTTCATTCCCAATGATAGCCTCCACAATGTCATCTTCTCGTGGCTCAGATTCATTCACCACCCGACCTTTCAGTCCTCGACCAGCAATCTCCGTAATATCAGAAATCTTGACCGGACCAAGATGGACACGATAGTCGGCGTTAGAATTCGTGCCGGCATCCGAGCTCTTCCGTCGCAAGTCTATATCGGCCACATCCGACTTTTCATCCGATTTGTCCGTTTCGCTCTCTGGCGTGCTTTCAGAGATCAGGTCGCTGGAATCAGTCAGGGAATTTTCCTGCTCTGCGTAGTCGAGAACAGCTCGAGCAAGAGGGTGGGTCGAATTCAGTTCCAAATCACGCGCTATTTGGATCGCGATCGGCTTGCAGTCTTCCAATAAATACGCCGTGTCTGTAATCTTCGGCGTACTACCCTCCGTCAACGTGCCTGTCTTGTCAAAAACTACCACATCCACCTGCGAGCCTTCTTGAAACGCCTCACCGCCGCCACGGGGAAGAATCCCGTACTTTGCCGCGATGCCGGTACCAACAAACATTGCCGTCGGGGCCGCAAGTCCGATTCCACATGGACACGCGACAACAAAGACCGAGATAGCAAACTCAAGTGACCAAACCGGCCATCCGCCAATGTCAATATCGAGATAACTCTTTGGCAATTTGCCACCCAGGCCGAGCCCTAGCCAGACCACAAAGGTGATAATCGCAATGAGGGTGACGGTAGGGACAAAGTATCCCGTCAACACATCTGCAACACGCTCAATCGGCGCTCGCTTCATCTGTCCTTGCCGCACCACATTAGTGATTTGATCGAGCATTGAGCCGCCTTCTGGGGATTCAATCCTCATCGTGATTGCGTCGCCACCGCAGTGGGAAGTACCAGCAAATAAGTTGTCTCCGGGGTGCTTTGCGACAGGTAGAGACTCGCCAGTGAGTGCAGCCTCGTCAAATTCTGCTGTGCCAGAGATGACAACACCGTCGGCTGGCGGCGACATGCCAGACAGCACACGAACCGTATCTCCAATTTCGAGAAAGTCGATTCCGATTTCTTCGGTCTTTTCAGTAACGGGATCAACTAACAAAGCAATCCTAGGTCGCAAGTTGGTCAGAAGCGCGATGGCTGACGCAGTCTTGGATTTGGAATAGGCTTCCAACAGACGACCGACGAGAAGGAACATGGTCAGAAACACGACCGAATCGAAGTACGTGGTTGAATAACCTCCCGAATCCATCGACTCAGTCTTAGCAGCTGCTTCCAGCGCGAGTAGAGCAATACTTGCAAAGTAAGCGATAGTCGTGCCGAGACTCATCTTGTCAATGTTGTTAGCTCCTAAGTCGACTGATGAAAAGCCAAAAACAAAAAAAACTCTTACCAATAAGTTCATAGACCCAAATCTTAATAACCTCCTGGAAAATGGCACACCACGCTTCCAAAGACTCCTGATTTCCTTGATTGCTTTGACATGGAAAATATCGGCAGCAAAGAAATACACGACTGTTGCGAGAAAAAAGAGCGCCCAGATACCACGTCCAACCCGTCCAGCCCATATCGGGTGCATCACATACTGATGGTAATAATTTGAGCTTGGAAGCAGCATCATCATGACGACACCGAGGATGAAAGTCGGAATAGCAACCACGATGCTCAGAACCATGCGAAACACTAAGCGTCGACGCTCGTGGAGTGCTAATTGTTGGGCGCGTTCTTCCAGACTGGGTGGATGTATGATTGAAAAGGTGAACTGGGGCGAAAGACCAGATAAATCCTCAATGATTCGCCTAAGAGTGACCGACGGAACCGATGGGACATACGACAAGCGAATAATATTGTTGTTCAACGCGACCTCGTCGGAGTGAATTTCGACAGATTCGCCGTACTTTTGGAGAGCCTCATTAATCCGACGGGGACATTGCCTATAAACACAATTAACATTGACTTGTGACAAAATCGGCTCGCAAAGTGACTTACTCGCAAAACATGCCATCCACGCGAATCGTGACAGTTCTGGACCGTTTCGCCAACATCGTAGACCGATCCTCAACGATCGATATATCACCACACTCATAACCGATGTCCTCGATTGTGTCCCTGATCACATCCAGCTTGCTAGGATCATTGACAACAAATGTGCCTGAGTTGGTAAGGAGCGAGATATTTGTCTCAAGTACGAAATCCAATGACTGGAATGCCTCCGTAAGAGCACTCACGCAAGCCGCGCAGGTCATACCACCGATGGAGGCAGTGACTTTCCAGGTCTTTTGGTCACTGCTCGGGCGGCTTAATGGCAATACTTCCACAAGGTCGCAGCCGTATCCAATGTCCTCTATGACTGCTTTCACCTCATCGGCTAACTCCTTTCGGGCAAGTATAGCACTGGCGGACTGTCCGAGAAGATCAACACTAATTTCCAAAACACCAGGCATCTCTTTAACAGCCTCTGTGATCGCGTTTGTGCATGACGCACAGGACATGCCGCTGACAGAGAAGAGCGCACGATATTCGGTAGCCTGATCTGCGTCATCCGTGCTCACAGTTGTCATCGCGACCGAATCCGTCTTCCTCTTTTTGTGAAAGAGACGCTCGCTGTCTGACTGACACGCGTCGCAGTATTGCTGGTGGTGTCGACGGCGATACCAATTTGTGACAAGTCTGAACGGGAATGGCTTTGACGAAAACGAGGCATGGCCGAGGGACGTGACCGTGTCCTTCGCATCCTCCGCGGAGCCGACTGGCTCAAAACCCCCATGCTTTAACGCCGACCGAATAGCTGTCCTCGTGAGGTCCTGCGAATGGGTGATGCGAACAGTCTTGTCCGCGATCGATGTCTCGACCTTGACCGGGGGTGGCGAGAGAGAATTTAGGATGCTTGTGATCGTTTTCACACATGATGTGCAGTGGATATTACGGACATGCACGATGTCTGATAGGAGTGTCAGATCGTCCATGACTATTGTTGCCGACCGACTGTAAAAAGACCTGGGCAATATAATGATATTGTGCTGCAGAAAGAACGCGGAACGGGGCTGTCATATAGCACACGGTGCCGCAAAATTACCGCTTAGATATACACAGCAGTTTGGGCATTATAACCCATTTGCAGTTGGTTGAGAGGACTGCCAAGGCCAAGAAGATTGTCTCGAGGAAAGAACGAGAGGATTCTGCCCTCTTGCGCTAGTACTATTAAGGCAACTAAGTTTCCAAAAAAAGACTAGCTGCGGCCATTGTGCCCTCGGACCACGACGTCACCGTGTGGCGCCAGAGAAGGTTAGGGGCAGAAAATTCAATATTTGATTACTTGTGGTGTAGAGTCACGAGACAATGTCTTCAGTACAGTTCC
Organism: Lipomyces sp. NRRL Y-11553; assembly: GCA_003705905.2. Lineage (NCBI taxonomy): Eukaryota > Fungi > Ascomycota > Lipomycetes > Lipomycetales > Lipomycetaceae > Lipomyces > Lipomyces sp. NRRL Y-11553. Next base: position 123,190 of record PPJW02000016.1, on the reverse strand, counting down.
AAATCAAGCCAATTTATGATATTCTTTGTCTGAGATATTGGATGTGTAAGCCAGCTGAGCCTTGTACTACTGTCAACTCGGATTGTCGTATTATGCCCGACAACATCGAATTTTGCGGAGCTCTACGTGCCCATAAACCTAAAGAATATGTGGATGTATTATTTTTTTTTTTTTTTTGGAAAGGGCGGTTCTATTGTTATATGTACATACAACAAGCCCGAAAACCAACGAAACAACAAACGACAAACAGCCGCCGACAACCATACGGCCATAGAAAGAGGGACATGAACACCGCGTAGCTCAGTGGCATGCGCCGAACTACCCTGCCACTTGCTTTAGACGGCCGACCTTACCCAGCCAGTATGTGACTTTTGGTTAGTGTTAGCGCTAAAGCAGGTAGATAAGATTAACCTACCCGCGAAATGAGAGCCGCACGACGATCGCTCTTGCATGTTCCGATGGCATCTTGCATGCGCATTCTGGCCAGTGGTCAGACCCGAAGGCAAGGAGGCAACCCTCAGCGGGCAGCTACAAGTAACCACCCTCTTATAAATGTACAATCCACGTCTATGTACATCAATAAATGGAACCTCCATTTGGACAAAGGTGCAGCGAAACCCTCCGGGACAAACAAAAGCCCTGTGGGAAAAACAAAAATTCCCGGAGGTGAAAAACTGCACCGTTCCTGCGACTGACGGCTCCCCTCACACCCTCAGCTGTCCCCAGATGTTGTCCACATTTGAGAATCATGTGTGCTTATATTAGTGTTAGCCAACTTTCACCTCAGTTACTCAAAGAATTTCAGAAACCTGAGGAGATGCCGTTGTCGATAAGGCAAACGTTTATTTATTTGCAAGAGTTAATCTTGCTGTTATCGCCGTCGCCACAAGGCGTTGAACTCTGGGCTCCCGTCTTTCCCGCAAAACGCATTCCCTTGGTACTGCCTTACGGCCCACGACTGAAAAATTAAGAAGATATTCATGTTCTTTGGCCAGAAATAAAAAAAAAAACATGTCGACGCCAGCAGGACTCGAACCTGCGCTCCCAGAGGGAAAGAGATTTCTAATCTCTCGCCTTAACCGCTCGGCCATAGCGCCATAGATTATAGGGTTTGGGATAATAGAATCTTCATCAACACGAGAGACCTCCGCCCTTCCCAAAAAAAACCATTCCGTTAATAATGTTCGTGGTTTTCGGGCTTGTATTACGTAATAATAAAAAGAGGCCTTTCCAACCAAAAAAAAAAGGGCTAATTGTAACTGTATTTAGCCGCTGTATCGCCAGTGTGCTCTGGTGGAAGCAGAATCTGCCAGAGCAGAAATGGACCTCAACAACGTTCTTATCAGTCCTGTATGCTCCCGACTAAATTGTTTCAGGAAGTTATCCATTGCAACCTTGTTGGTAAGTGAGGATCTAGCCACTCATCTTCATCGGGTCTGGCAACTAACGTTTGACAATCAGCGGTTCATGTTTGTTGAGGTAATGCTACCTTATGACGGCTTTATAGGTCACGCACAGTCAAATTAATATTGATTGGCAATGCAATGTATATCTTTTTCTCGAACCTTGAAATTCCGTACTACAATTTCTGTGAAAAACGTGTTGAGCCGACTCAGTCGTCGGATTATTACTAACAGGCCTCCGGCACTTCTTTAGAGTGTGATAATGAGAGTGCTTAGAACTATATGTGTAATGTCTGTTCTCACACACTCAGGACAAGACCGGTTGAACGAAAAGCCTGGGCTGGCATTCTCACCAGTTCCTGGCGATTGTGACCATAGGAATGTTCCCATTATTAATTTTAACGTTATTTTATTTTACAAGACGTCTTCTTGCGGGGGTTGCATACTTGCATAGCCGTGACGCGATTTGTACACGTGTGCAGCGGCTCCACCCGATTTTGGTAACGGTCCCAGCTAAGAAATTTACGCTAAGCCGTCTTTGTGCAACAATTTCCCAATCAGGAGTAGAGTAAACAGACCTACTTCGCGTCAACGCAAATAATATCCACAGCAGTGCAATAAAAGTCCTCCCAGTCACAACAGCGTTGCCACGCTTATTGCGCTGCTAACCACAGTGCATCTCCCTTCCATATACATTTGGGCAACTAGCCACTGGTCTCTTCTTGGCTGCACAGCTGGCATTTCTGCGAGACTTTTACAGTCTAGAATTGTAAGGCGGATTACGACTCGTCTTGTCCACAATGGCCTCCTCGGATACCAAAACTTCATCCAAACGATCAACGACGTCGTCCTCCGGCATGATGCGCAACTCACATGGCCCGCCCTCAGCTACAGAATCGCACACCGCACGACACCCATCGTTGGAGACCGAAACTGCAAACAGTGAGACCAGCTCTTCGGTACCAAAGTCTATGCGACGGACCGAAAGCTCATCTAGTCTATTTTCTCTCTTCAAGTCAATGTCGATTGGTCACAGGCCGCGCCGGGACTCGTCAGTCTCGACACGAAGCACAGCTACCACGGTGACGCTCGATCGACAGCCGAGCCGTCTCGGGTTTGCGGGCGACGGTCACAATACGATGTATAGGCATGCTGAAAAGACTGGAAGTTCAATGTCTTTATTTACGTCCTCCTTGTTCGTTCCGAAGATGCGAGAAAATCACACTCGCGACCATGGTCAGCAGCAAACAAAATCCAGCGGCGGTCTAGAGCGAAGACGGAAGCTTGCAGCTGGGCTCATTCGTCGAACAGTAACTGATCAACAGCAAACTCATCGCAATCCGCAGGACAAACGGGACCATGTTCCACAAGAAAATTCTGACAGGAACGTCGAAAACGCGTCAATAACGTCTAGTACCACCTCGCGTTTGCGCAGCATTTCTCAGAAACTTAGCTCGAGCAAACCATCCTCTGGGTTTTCAGCAGTGTCGGCAACAGATGGGGGTTTGGCTCAGAAAATCAAGGCGAAGGCATCTTCGTCGCTGCTGCATAACAGCAGCCGATCACAAAAAACATTCGACCAGAATCCAACAACATCGGATGAGGTTGTACGTGCTCTTTATAGTGCTGATGACTCGTTCCAGATGACCCAGAACAAAAGTCACAACTCGATTTCGATTCAGCGTAGCTATCCACGACCTTCACAACAAGAAAGTAGCTATGTTCACAACAGGGCCGTGGTCCATGCTCCGAATATGTATTCGAGAAAAATTAGTGCTGGAAGCAGCGTCTCGGCGACGAGCAGCACAGCCACTTCTGAATTCGTCGATGACTCCAGCAGTATCACAACCGTCAATAGCGGGGCCAGTACGAGCCACGCATTACATTTACCCTCTAATCGCAAAGTGAGTGGTGTGAGTAATAGTTCGTCGGGTTCGTGCAACGGTATTCAGCCTGTGGGCGGCGTGTGCTGGATTGGAGAGAATGGCACCGCACTCCGGGCTGGTCGTGCATGGGACTCTTTTGGAGAGGACACAGATGAGGAGGATGAAGGGGGCTTCTACGCTCTAAAGGCTGCCGCGTTCAGTGGCAGTATCCGGTCCCGGACAAGTTACTCAGATACTAGCAAACGCTTTTCGAACGATGGGACAGCCTCTTTGCGAAGCAGCGGACAGGATTGGCGATTTGAAAGAGAGGAAGAGACCGCGGTCAGAGTTTTGGTTGTTTGAAGTTGTGTGTTTTATCAGTAAAGGAATTCTTGATGGTTTGGTGATTCACTTCGTTCTTGGTAGTAACATATGTAGCAATATTTGGTGTCAATTATATATACAATCGGTCGGTGCAATCAAACATACAGCGGGCCGCATATTATAAGCAATTTATATACACTGCAGAAATGTCTTAGAGGTTGCAAACTCGGTCGCGGATTCGTTCCACCAACTCTACTAGAACCTTACGCGCTATGACCATTGTCTTCAACTCGGCTTGGCCATCGCCTATCATGTCCTTGATGTCCAACCTTAAAATTGGGTCTAGATATCCATACACAGAAGCATCCAGCGCGCCTGGCTCGTCGCCATCTAAATAGGGTTTTCCCGAATCAACTAATAGGTTCGCAAATGCATCTAGTGCCTCCTCCGCATTCGCAATGATACTCTTCTGAATTGTCTCAGTGATACGCGGCACGCCAGTACTTCTCCTGAGCAGTTGTTGCGCGTCATGCAATGTTGTGTAGGCAATAATCTGAGGCAATATTGAAGTGGATGTGTCTGATTGGCAGTACGCTTGCGATAACCGTGGAATGAAGATCGACTTGTAATTGAGAGGATAGAGATACAACGTCAGGACCCATGCGTCCCGAAGCCGGACATCGATAAGGGACAACAGTGGGCTCTGTCCAACATAATCAAACTCCGGCAAAGTTGGCGCAATCGAGGCAAGCCACAAGTAGAACGCTTTGGATTCCGGGTAGAGAGTACGCGGTAGCAAGTCTGCTTTTACTTTTGGACGAGAAGCCAGGAAAATGTATGGCACCGTACCAGATTTTGGCGCTGCATGGCTTGACGAGGGAATGGTTGTGAATTTGTCAAAGATACCGCTGAGCTTGAGGATGGTCTAGATATTCAGTAAACATTGTGATCACCGTTTCCATTTGAAGGGTAAGCATGGCATACAAGAAGTCGTATCGATTGCGGATATATTGAATCATCTGTAGTAGCTTCCACAAATACTGTTCCAATCTAAGAACCTCGTCAACTCTGTCTCTCGAAACCGTCAGCAGGGCAGGTACGCAGTACCTTCTCACTTGGAGCTGGAAATATGCATGCAGATGGCAATGATGCATCAGTATATTTTACAAGTGGAAACTTGTCAAATAAGGTCTTAATGAGACGGGGAACTTTCATATACGTGACATTTGATGAACTATGTTCGCTCGTTCCCGACGATTGAGGCTTGGTCTGATCTGATGCGAATTTCGATCCCGACGTGTCTGATGTATTTGTAGGGCCAACCATGACAGGATATAATTCCTGAAGGTCTTCTGAAGTAATTGCCAATAACTAGACGGCAAGTGTTTGTTTGCGCGAGATGCCATCACACTTGGCCAGAAGGAGTTACCCGTCTTTACCCTGCCTCAGATCAGAACATGGTGGATCAAATTGTTCCCGCAAGGTCTTTGGAGGTTTGGAGGGAATCTTCGATCTCCATCTGTCACATATTTCACCACGTCTTTGCCTGAGTAGTCAGTCAATAGTTCCACAATGGCCTCTCGCATGTTTTTGCGCGCTGTCACACGCGCGGCTAAAGTTTCCCGTGCCGAAATTGGCAATGTTCTAAGGCAGCAGGCTATGGTTTCCCCAGTTCGAGCTTTCAGTGCCGTGCCCGCGGTTGCTGCCAAACATGCTGGTGGAAAAGTTAGCAAGAAGGAAAAACGTCCGTCTTTATTGAGATTCTGCTATTTTATTTCGTATTTTTTTGTTAACAAGGCCGTACAGGTGGGCCAATTTCCCCGCGCGACGAGCTCGTGTCGATTTTGAACGAGGAGCTTTCGTTCGAAGCCACGCAAGCCAAGGAGGAAGAGTCGGCCTCGGGACTGATGGAGATTGTCGACGCTCACGGATTTGAGGTAGTCTTGAGATTATAGCGTTACTGATTCGGTTGGATCATGGGTTGACTGATCAATACATAGCTCGTCGACCTTCCGGACGTCGACAACGTCACGTTGAAGAAGACTACCGATGACGGTACTGAGTACGTACTTCCAGTGGAAGAGCACTGGCATAGTTCACAGCAGTTAATACGGGGGGTTTAGGATTCTTGTTAAGTTTGTTCCTTCGGATGTGAACAGCTATACTGGCGAGTCTCCTTACGGTGAGGAAGAGTTCTCGGAAGGGTTTGAGAACGAAAAAGATCTTGAGGAGGGCGAAGTGTTGGATGAGGATTTCAATGAGGGATACTTGCCCACCAAGATTTATATCACAAAGGTTTGTAAATTTTTCTTTGGTCGTTGTCATCGTACTCTACTAAATTTCACCCATCTCGCAGCCGGGTAAGGGGACCGTCGTCATTGACGCCAATTCGGAGCCAGATAATCTTGCGATCGAACAGGTCACGTTCTTCAAGGACAGTGCTATCGCTCTTTCTGACGATGCCTTGGCAGAGCAAACTCGAAAGAGTGTCTATTGGGGACCTCCATTCCAGAACCTCGACCATCGGCTCCAGGATGCTTACTATGGCTATTTGGAGTCCGTCGGACTGGACGGTGAACTTGGCGAGTTTATCTGCTCGTACTCTAAGGTCAAGGAAAGCTTGCTTTACCGTAAATCGTTGGAGGATGTCAAGAGCTTCTTCGAGTCTTAAAGCAGTTTAAAATTGGGTTAATCATAGGCTATTGCACTTGTATATTGGCACACTCTCCTTACGCGTAATGAAAAGTCTTCTAAGTACACTTATACAGTAAATACATTCATCTCTATCTTATATACACCAATCCCTTATTATTATACATGTCATCCTTCATACGCGACGATATATTTAAAGAAGTTGGCCGGGATTGGCTCTCAACTTCTGAGCCATGGCAACCCACTGTTTATCTTTGCCCGTACCTAACGATATCTGCCTGTTGATCGACGTTGCCACCTTTTTGGCGTTATCCACGTGGCCGCGATGCAGTTCACGAACTATAAGGACGTTCTTTGAAGTAGGGTCGGGCCGGCTGGCGAGATAACTATTTATAATCATCTCTTCTTCTTCTGTCAAAGGCAGATTTGCAATTTGATACGCATTGGAATCTGGTCCGTGTGCGAGAGAGAAGTCGATTAACATCCTGTAGGACTCCGCTCTCTCCTCTGGTGGCATTGTTCTCTAACCTATCTGTCAGCAGACATGCTCCGCTCTCTTCTAAGCAAGCTACGTACAACGAACTCGACAGCAGAAAATATAGACACTCTGCTGAGCGCATCCAAGTATAGGGTGGTAGTTTCTCGGGTGTCCAGGATCTGGTTGGTGACGGCTACATAGATGCGAATATACTGTGGTCCATTGTCACAGTAGTTTAGCAGTGTGCGTAGAATTTTTTCTGTAAACTGTAATCGTACGGAAGGGTGAGTCAAGTTTCTCATTGTCTCCTAAAATTAACAAATATGTTAGTAAAGCCTACGGGTATAATATATGCATAAGGGCGTCGGGTCCGCAGTACCTGAAATTGGAAACGATCGAGCGCGTAAACGCCATCTATTAATTTTTTGTGTGCGTCAGGCAACAGCACACTATCGACGTAGTCGCTCGCTCGTTGGGGCCCGTAGTCCTTAAGGATGTAATACAAGAGACAGTGCTTCTTGAGGATATCCGCCTGTGAGGCCGCGATATGGTGATACAGGTCTTGCAACGCAGTCGGGTCCCCAGGAGGATATAGATCCTGAGCTACAGTCATATTAGTGATTATTATATAATCCTGCATTCTGTTATAGTGTACCATCTGAAACAGCGGCTATGCCGGTCGCTAGTAGATCGAAGAAAAGATATCCGTCTAGTTTATTTCTTTGTGTTGACAGGTAGTTCAGGAGTTGTTTGTCGTAAGGGAAGTCTGAGGATGGAAAGATAACAGAAAGACCGTCTTCCAATTCTTCGTCCATTATTATATTTTCAAATAATCCAGTGTATAAAGCGAGAAAGGAAAATAACAAGTGCGTGCCAGCCTGGTCTAACCTTCGGACTGTGAGCTGCTGAATAGTCGGTTGGTTCGAGCAGTAGTACCCCTGAAAATATTCCCAAGATGGATTCTCTGCACACATTAAAATCGAATTATGGGCGCAACGCACGCCAAGCCTGTGTAATATGTGTGTAATGGACTACATAACAGCTGACGCTGAACTGGACTTGCCGAATGCCGACACCAGCAACTTGTCTACAAGGATTGATTAACGTATTTCTATATACAAGAATATTTACAGATCAGGAGGACTATATGCCAAAATAAACGTGCTGCGCACAAATAAAAATGCATAAAATCCCCTGCGCCAATCCCAACTACCCATTTTTTTCCATAGGTTCAACAACTTTGTCTTCACTATTATTCGTTTTTTCAGTTTCGGTGGAACTACGCGCACCATGCCTCATCAAGATCTCGAAACCTTCCTCTTCAGCGTCCTTTTCAGGATCAACCAATCTTTCAGGGACAAACTTTCTAAAGGCTGTTCCAATGTCATCCCAAACCGTCGAATCAAGGTGATAGTGGTCCTCGAGTTCCTTCTTGTGCCAATTTTTCCTGCGCAACTCCAATATCTCAGCCAACTCTGCCGCTGAAAATACTGTCCGCCGTCTATGTAGATCTTCTTGTTCTACTCTCCCTCGCTCGTTGACCAACTCTCTGACCTTGAACATCTGCGCGACTGGATTTTTCTGTTAAACTCGCTTAGTACCAATGTTCGTCAAACTCAGCAAGAGCTCATCTTACCTGAATATTATTAGACTGTGTAACATTTCCTTGAATTTGCACAGGCCCAAGTTTTTTTAACATCTCATTCAATTGTGAACTATAGTTTCCACTTCCACTTCCACCGCCTATAATCGTATAAGCCGATGCGAACAATGCAATTGTGACCTCAACTTACGTGAATCGAAATCTTCCAATCCTAGGGCGATGTCGAATTTCGGATTACTCTCTCTTTGAAAAACGGATTCGACAGGTCTAATTACGTCATTTATCGACTCAGCCTCAATAGTTGCTCTAGGAGGTGCACTCGGTTTCGGCGCCAGTGGTTGTGGTTGTGGTCGTATATCAGATGTATTCGGAGGAGTTGTGGTCTTCAGGAGCTTGTCAACACCGCCTCGAGAGGCGGCGGACGGGTATCGTCGCGTAGATTTAGATGCTACTGCGCCCATGACGGCTCAATCCCTCTGCAGAGACGGCAAGACGAAAGAAAAGCGTAATCTTCAATATTCGGATGCCTTGGATTTTCAACGTTGATGCACCACCACCACCTATAGCACTAGCAGGGTAGGGTTATACAATTTACCCTGTCAGGAATGCCAACTCCGACAAGCACCCAATACAAACCAGCAGCAGTGGCGAAACATGTGATAGATACGCAGGATATGCGCAAATGTTGTGGCAATGCGCCTATTGCGGTCTGAAATTCATTAACCTAGCACATTTGGCACGATCTTCAATCAGCTATGTAGCGGGCCGAGCCTCACGAAGCGTGGCGGTGCTGATCCTGACATCAAACCGAACCAACTACATCCTCTCGAGACCGGACCGACGAAGTTTAGTGTGCGAGGGCCCAAGACTGACTTTGGGCTGCGTAGTATACATTCCACATTTGACTTGAATGCCTTATGCTAACTAACGGCGAATAGCAGCTATTCAGTCGAACGCTGGCTTTTGCTACGACTATCTTTAAACACCTCCTAGCCATGCCGGACTGGCAATCTCCACAACAGTCGTTCCTGTTTTATAAATTGTGTCGTTTACATCTTAGCGCAGTCCAGGGTTAGGGCACATGAAAAGAGCTTTATGTTCGCCGCCGGCCTTGTCGACGTCAGTTCGCCTCTTTAGCTTAGTTGGTAGAGCGCAGCACTTGTAGGTTTTCCCTGAGATGCTGAGGTCAGCGGTTCAACTCCGCTAGGGGGCAAATTTTTTTTTTTCCCTTCTCCACCTTTTTTGAAGTTCTCTCTCTGCACTAGGGAGTTCACGTAAAGTTAACTCGTCAACAGTTAACATATTTTAATACTCGTCCTGTTAATTCAACAACTGACGAGTTGTGCCAGGAAGGAGGTCGCTGATAAGTCATATCAATCGCAGGACTACAAATTTATTATGCCGACCAGCGCATCCGAGTACCAGAACAGGAGGCAATGGGATTACGCATTTGTGAAATCTAAGGGCTATGCTAAGATTTAGATGGGCGCGAGGGTCGTAGAACTCATCAATCCTTAACACATCTTTCAATAACAATAACAATAGCCGCGCCCAGCTCTGTGGGACATCTCACTGATGGCAAGTTGCGTATTCTTCTAAGGGAAATACAGTCGAATTATCGCAGATCATCCTCCATATTATAGCATCAATTCTTCCAGGTCAAGGGCAAAAACTGCTTTTATAACTCGTTGGGATCCAGATCTGTGTACAAACAGTTAACTTAAGCTCAGAGTGGTGGGGATTTTCTTGGAGTACTTACCCTAGCTTCTCCCTCGTTAGGTGGGCTTACAAAGCCACCTGCATGACCAACTCTCGTTGTAGAGCAGCTCAAGATGTCAACGATTGTGGTGTGGGGAATGAAATCAGATGCAGTGATGTCAAAGCTGTTCTTCGTGCCACCAACACCAACGTTTGAGACGACAACCACAAGGGGCCCACGCTGCAGGGCCATATACTCTGCCGACGTGCCCAGGATTTTCGCATTTGAGGAGAAATAAGAAGCCTTCCCGACGACGTGTGAAAAGTCTCTAACCTTGTGCAATTTCGAGATGTATTTATAGAGCGTAGCATTGGTATTGTAGCTGCTGGTCCACATTGGCTCGCGATTGACTGGGTCGCCTGAGCCGTTAAAACGCAGCTCGAATCCGTAGTAAACGACAGGAATTCCAGACGTGAACATCAAGAAGGTCACAGCATTTTTGTCTCGGACGACATCATCTCCATCCCAACTCGCCAATCGTGGTACGTCGTGGTTATCGAGAAAGTTGGTGAGGACATTCGCGTCTAAAAAGCTCCTCTCTTCGGTCTTTATTGTAGCAGCGAGATAATCAAAGGTCGTACGACCGGTGAATGTATCGACAAGCACGTACCAGAGCGGATAGTTGATAGCACTTTCGAGAGGACCCTGGTATTGCGACACATATGCAGTGCTGTCATTGAATGCTTCTCCAGTCACCAAAACTCCGACAGCATCCTGAAATTGTGCAAGGAATGGCTTCGGAATATATTTCGCAGTATCAAGGCGTATGCCGTCAACGTCATAGGTCTTGACAATGTCGACGACGCTTTGGACCAATGCATTAAATACTGTGGCATTCTCGGAGTTAATATCGGCAAGTACTGGAGGTGGTCCTGTAACAACCCAGCAATCTTCAATAGATGTTTGATTCGCGTAATCTATGTCGCAAGGTTGATGAAATGATGACTTGCTGTTAAAAGGTGAAGGGAATGCACTGTAGCTGATATCGGGTGGGGTCTGGTTTGCTGCAAAGTGATTGATGACGATATCAACCATAAGCGACATTCCCCGTTTATGAAGGGCAGCTGAAAGGCTCTTAAGGTCACCAGGCGTGCCAAAGTGCTCATTAAGTAGGTAAGGATTGTCCCCCCAATCTGTTCGCGAGTGTCAACTTTTCATTCGTCTTAGATCTAGTGAGGTAGACGTACATCCATGGTAAGCATATCCCCAAGTTGTGTTTCCTTCAATGTTGTGGATACTGCCACGGACTTAGTTCAACTATTACACAAATTTATTTTGAGGTGTCTTACACAGGCGAGATCCAAATAGCCTGGAAACCCATTCCTTGGATGTAATCAAGCTTGTTTTCAATGCCCTTCCACGTGCCGCCGCAATAGTCACGGATAAAGCAATCTGGTGCGGAGCCAGTAGTGGTTGCAAAAGCGATCAGTAATTACCTGATAGATGGAAAGTTCCCGCCATTCTGCAGCAGTCTTCGCGGTTGAAGAGGAGAAGAAAGAAAAGAGAGTCAGGAGCGACCAAAGAGCAGAATGGACCCGAGTCGAATGCATTTCTTGTTTGTGAGAAGTTGAACCTAGCACAATTGACAGAAAACAGACAGAAATCGTCTTTCTTTTTATATCTACAGTAGACAAAATATACGCCATATCAGCAGGCAACGCCATGCCATAGATCCAGTATCAGCAGCTTATCGCTGGAAATCATATTCCGCTAGGGCTGTTCCGAATATTCGCATTTGCGAATATTATTCGGCGAATATTTACTCGCACCATTTTGGTGTTGCGAATAACGAATAACGAATACTATTCGCAGGTTATCTGCACAACGAATAAAATTGCGAATATTTTTCAAATTAACTTATTCGTTATTCGCATTTTTATTCGCAACCCTGAACCCTAACGCCCTAAAACGCAAGCTCATTTTCATTAAGGTTCCAACACAAGAACATGCAAAAGCCTTAAGGCGCAAACCACAAGCAAATGACCGGTAATGTCATAAACCACACACGAATCACCGGTTAGGCGTGCTCCTGACATCTATACACACCCTGCAGAAGCAACAACGTCCGCATTGAAACTCCCTGCAAGGAGTATATATGCATCATCTAGCAGTAGCTTTCTACAATAGTAAATTTTAGAAAATTTTTAAGAGAGGGCTGAGAGATGTCTGTGGCCTGTGGGAACGGAAATTGCCCGCTCCAGCTGAAAATTATGTGTACCCATTACCTAATTGGTTACCGTTCTAGTCCATTTTAGCGGATGTCACATGATTGCAATAACGCGAAGTAACGAATAATTATTCGTATTCGCAACTTATTCTGCGAATAATTATTCGTAGACTTTAAGCTTGCGAATAAATTTAGCGAATATTATTCGCAGTCTTTGTGGATTGCGAATACGAATAACGAATATTGCTGAATCCTGCGAATATTCGTATTCGGAACAGCCCTATTAACTCCGCAATCATGGTTATGAAGTGAAAATGGAGAACAGAAGACTGTCTATGTTTTCTGGGTGATAGGGAATATGTCTCATTTTGTTGTCCACAAATACGCGTGCCCGACTTTCCGCTCGGGGACTTACGGAGTGCGTGCATCAACACCAAGAAAACTTTAAGCTGTTCGTTTAACCATTGGCTCATGCTCAAACCTGATATGACGCCTTCGTCTCCTCAGATTCTGGTCATGCGTGCTGCATTGCCGCCGGGCCAGAGTCACTTGCCTGCACTCAGACATAAGAGGAAGTGCTTCAAGAATGGATCATTTAATGGAACCCTGAAACGCTTGCCGAACACATTTCTCTCCATAAGTGGGGATAACTAGTAGGTGCCATCAAGCTTCCCAAAGCCATTTTGGAATGTGCATAGAACGAAACACCACTTTTAAATTTTCAACTAACTTGTGACTACTAGTATGAGTTTGAGATAAAGGTATGCCAATATGTCAAATATAAAGTCTGCGAGTATTACGAATAATTACTAATAGAAAATTTTAGTCGTATCAGATGAGTATACTTTTGACAGGTTTGATCACCTCGAATATGAGCGGGGTATGACTGGTGGGATGATCCGGCAGATGAGTATACTTTTGACAGGTTTGATCATCATGACAACGACGAGACCTCTACTCATGGTAATATTGAGTGAGATGAGACCACATGCTTCATTTTTATCTTTCTAACACTTTAAAGTAGCTCCTCCAACGGTCTCCGAAATGCCAGTACTGCATAACTTCCGTCCTCCTGCAACTGCGTAATCAGGCCACGTTTTGACGATTAATAACTTTCTAGATCCGGTTATCTCTGAGGAAGATGCTCACAAAATACGGTGGCTGAACTTCAAGACGATGCATAACGTCGACAGAGTAGGATTCTCGCTGTTGAGCAAAATTCCTGGAATTGGTATTCAGTCTTTGTATCGCTGCCAGTAAGTTATCAGTCGCTGCACCAACTTATCGCCAATTGTTTACAATTGTTGTCCGAAGGGACCGTGTGTCAATTTTTTTGGGAAATATGCCGAGGAAACTGAATGTCCAACTTGCCATGAAGCTCGCTATCAGACATGTGGATCTTCGAGACAGTCGCGAAAAAAATTCACATATATCCCCCTGTGACCCAGACTGCATGCATTGCTCGCACAGGCAGAACTAGCTAGGCAAATACAAGAGTATCCTAAAGAGGTTATGGGACAATGTGGTGATGAGCCAGAATCAGTAGTGGACTTCTGGAATGGAGACCTAATAACAAGGCTAAAGAACGATGACTTTTTTAAGACGAATACCGAAATTGCTCTAACTTTATCCGTCGATGGGGTGCAGCTAGTCAAAAACAGTACTCATCAAGTGTGGCCCATCATGGGTACCATCATGAACCTTCCACCCGAGGTACGATATAAAAAGCAAAATCTCCTGCTATTTGGTGTCATTCCTGGCCCCAATATGCCGTGCGACATTTTTTCTTTTCTTGGTCCCCTTCTAGAAGAGATCAAACATCTGTCTGCGAGCGGAATGACAGTGTGGAATGCGGCAGCAGGCTTTTACACTAATGTGAAAGTACATTTGTGTCTGGTCACGGGTGATCAGCCAGCTGTGGCCAAACTGATGTGTATGAAAGGCCACTCTGGAAAGCGTCCTTGCCGCTTCTGCATGATACAGGGCCAGCCAGTACAGGGACACAATTACTTTCCATTATCTCAGGTTAAAGAGCTGGATGCATCTGGACGGCCATGTCTGAACGCACGGCGCCAACTTACGACAGGATATTGAAGACGTCTGTCAAATTCAGATGAGGGTCTGTCTTCACGAAATTTGGGATCTCGGGTCGGTCACCATTATTGGACATTCCGACCTTGTATTGGCCAGAGTCCTTCCCAATTGATATCATGCACTTGATCCTGGAAGGCGTGGTACCGCGCACTGTGCGAATTTGGAAGGAAGGAAAATCGAACTGGATCAAGGACTTTGAGGGCTTAGGAAATGACCTTGTCAGTGGCGTACGAGAGGTACCGACTTCTCTAACACGAGCACCCTTGGATGTGGCTAAGAGTTGTCACGGCTATCGTGCAGAGAATTAGTTCGACTTTTTGCAATTACTCTCACATCCATTGCTGCACTCAAGGGCCACTCCTGAGGTTCGGAAAAAATTTGTGCTCCTGGCAAAAATTTACTCCATAGCCACTCAGGAGAACATTACAACTGACGATCTTCAAGTACTGGATGACACAAGCGTCAAATTTGTGCAGTCATATGAGACCCTTTATTCGTTTGATCCCACCGTCTGTACGTCAAATCTCCATGGGATACTGCATTTGAGTGACTGTATCAGAAATTGTGGTCCCACCTGGGTATACTGGCAGTTCACAACGGAAAAGATGTGTGGCAATATGTCAGTTGGCTGAGTGGCAAGAGACATCAAGACGAAAATCTGGCAAATGTGGTTCTGCTGCGGTAGAAGCTGAATATGCTCCGGTGGGCTAATCCATCATTGGCCTTTACTTGGGAGGAAGAAAGTTTCAAGCAAAAACCTGAGATTGCTGTCGGCGTGTTAAAGAATCCAGTGGCTGCTACACCGCAATTTGCAAACAATGAACTTGACGCAATTGCCAATCTAATGGGATATAATAGTGCATACGATTTGGAATTGCAGGATGTTTTCACTCAAGAATTCAGGACCTATCAGGCTAATAACGAAGATCTAGTGGCAGAACGAAGGGATACGACCAGGAAGTCTGCCCGGTCTCGATGTTTCGTGAGATGTGGCACGTTGGACGAGAAATATTTCTATGCACGAGTTCGCTGCCTATTCACCCTGAGGACCACTGAATGGTTATACAGTTTGGCCTTAATTGACGAGTTCGTTGATGTCAATTATCCAGAGGGTCACGAAGATGAGTTTTATGGAAGAGTGATCCCATTGGCATCAAGATTATTATCGGGACCAACTTGCATTCACGTGGCGGATATCCACTGCGTCGTTGGTATAGCTTTGACGCTCATGAGGACGAATTTGATCTGGCAGGACACGACGTCGATTGGAGCAGCATTTGAAAGCTGTGAACCGCTGTCCATGCACTGATCAGCTTGGGCGGAGACTCTCTTTCTTTGGCAATTGACTATTTCATAAATTATCTACACTCGTAATTTGATACTGCGATCTTAGTATATTTACTCCAGAGACTGACATGTGGACAGGGGGATCACTGAACCCTGAAACCCTGACTTAAGCTAATAAGATGTCGCGTATAATGAGTGGCAGATATGGGAGAATGATGCACCAGGGTTTCGAGGGCAATTCCTGAATACCCACTTTCTCTAAGGAGACCCTCTGCAGAAGAATGATAAACCCGGTTTTCACCTGATCCAGGTGATAGCATCTGTCATACCGGGTACATTAATCAACACGGAGATGATGTACCTGGTCAAAAAAAAATGACCTGGTGCTTCAATATGTATTACCTGGTGCGGAATCTCTTCCCATAGGGCGGGGAGCGCATTGCGCCAAAGGACCGGCGATGTCGCACATGCGGCCAGCCAGGCCATAATTCGCGAACTTGTAAAACAGATTAAAAATGACCAGAGGAAGAGAATTCTAAGGCATTTTAATAAATTTTATGGTGCCGTGGTTGTGTTTGCAAGGATTTAGTCATATAGTGGAAATCACGTGTCTCATTCGGTGGGGTGTCTCACTCGGTGGTGGACTACGAACCTCAGGCTCAAGATAAGTTACTTTAAGGGAAATTATGTTCCTTGATATGTGCAAGAACTGCTAGACTGCTAACACTTTTATCACCGAGCTTTTGGAGTAATTGGCTACTTTACTCGAGATAGGACAATATCTTCCGAATCGCACCGCGGCCTAATCCAAACTTTATGGTGTACAAAGCCAAACCTTGATATATTATTAGAGTTTTAGTTAGTTATTGTAAATACGCAAACTGCAATAAGTTGCTTTGCTCATAACGCACAAAGGATGGCCGTAGCTCCGCGTTAGTGCGATTGGACAGTGCTTATTAGTGCAAACCAATTTTTTCCTTCAGAGAGGCTGCAATTGTTTTCCGTGGCCAGATAAACCTTTCTCGGTGCACAATGGACAAATTGTTCGGGTGGTACGACCCTGAATCCCATTCCACCAGGCTACTTTTCAGACTGTAGTTTGACTTATTCCCATATTGCGTGTCCTTTTACGCGCTATTGTTTGCAGAGACTGGTAGATTTGGTGCTTTAATGGGCTCGTGTGAGAAGGGTAATGTATTGACAGCGACATCTACTCAGCAGGGGCGTTTCTAGGACAGTAAACTAAGGCTGTATCGGCAAACATGAAATATTCAAACGTGAAATGGTGCGGATAGGATCCCAAATAGCGTGTCACTGAATATCTACGGCATTTACCGTTCTTGATTCATGCTTGGTACAAAGCACAGAATGAATCAGTAACGAGGCCACACGAAAATCGCGATTGGGTTTACAATTTGACCTTTCCGCGCTTTACTGCCATTGTCCATTAATTATCAGCAAACTTACTCATCACGATGCTAGATCCAACACGCTGTTCAGATAGATCCCACACGCTGTTCAGATAGATCCCAATTTCAGATCCAAACCAATTAAAAAACATTAAACACAATGGCGGGTCTATTTTGACCCGGAACGAGTCCACTCATCGGAAGATCCGACACTGAGTTCTTCGATGGCCATACGCAGTCGCCCTATGTCAATATGATCCCTATCGAGACCCATGTCGTCTGTCGCGGATGAGCCGGAAGCGGAAATGATATTATCAGGGTTGTCGGCGCCGGTAAGATGGGCTAAGACGGATTTTAACCGCCGCACAGCCTTCCGCCTGACATTCTCATTCACAGCTGCAGCCGGCCCTAATCCCTCTCTTGTTAGACGACCGGTAGAAATTCCAGAAGTGCCAGACTTGTGGGCAGACGTATACTCTCGTATGCGTCGTCTAAGCCGCTCGTAATCCCACTCGTCCTCAGGCGAGGCAAAGCGCGTAGTTGACTTGTACCAAAACATGGAATCATCGCCATCAATATCAGTCTGTACCAACGAGTTCGTCACGCTGGGTAATTTGGGCCGCTGCTGCACCGGGCCATATTGATTCGGGCCAGGGACGGCATTGCTTGACACTCCAGCCGGCAGTGTGCGAGGGACAGCGCTGGGACATTCCGGTGGCATGAGGACAGTAGAGTTTGCGTTATTGGCATTGTACTCTGCGATCCAGTCGATGTCTGCAAAGCAGTTTGTCGGCAGGGGATACCCTTTATTTGTGTCTAGTGGGCGGACGGGCACGCACGGCGTTGCCGGCAGAAGTGGTGTTTGTGTCGGGGCGGCGGCGGTGTAGTTGCGAAAGAAGAGCCGTTTCGTGAAAGATTCAGGGGAGAAATCTGCTGAATATTCCTCATCGACTGGACAGTCTGACGAGAGCCCCGTTGATGCAACGTTACGAAATGACGCACCAGGGGCAGTTGATGTTGTTGATGATGCTGAGGATGACGACGGTGCAGGTCGATATTGTTGACGGTATTCACGCGGGGATGAAAAGTGCGATGTCAACGACGAGATGACGGTCGGAGCACAGGTGGTCGATGACGGCATTTGTGATATGTTGCAGCCGTGAGATTTTGCAGATGATTTGCAAAGGTATACGCCGACTAAAAATTAATCAATGCAGTTATGAGTTAAGTCGGTCGTGTGGACGGGGATGCGGCTCAGGCCGAAGTTGGGACTTTCATCTCATCGAACGCGTAGAGAGGAACGCGCCTCACCAAATGTCTTGTGAAATGCAATGTAGCTTTGAACAACTTCGAGAACTCCCATAATATAAACATGTACCATATTTACAAATTTCCCGGTCCAGCCTGCCCCCAACCTTTGCATTAAAACAAGCCAATACAATACAAAAAGCGTATGCTCTACTTACACACGCACACACGCTCAAACGCATTTCAGCAATCAAAACGGACGATATTTACTCTGCTCCTGCTCCTTGTCGCTCGCACACTCGCACCCATCGTCGGCGTCTCCATTCACCTCTGCGTCCGGATAGAGTTTTATCGTATACCCACTTTGAATCATTGTCCACATCTGCGCCGACAACAGCGCGTTGCAGCACCCATTCGGTAGGACGCAAATCCAACTTCCAAGCCGAATTCTGGGCAAACTTCCACCCAACCGGCGGCAAAACCTCGTCCAAGAACCGAACACCCTGTGGTCGTTGCCTCGACGCGCGATGCGGACTAAGGGTATCGTATGGAGCGGCGCTAAACAACCAATCATCCCATTCGTCCACGTCCGAGTTCTTCTGTCGTTGGAGCTCGAAGATCTCGACGTGCCGCTGCTCCGGAGGTTCGTCTAACACGATGTCCTTCTCTACTAACGAGTCGAAATAGTTGGATAACTCATGTTCGCGCGGCGACAAGTACATGTCGTGGGAAGATTTGAGAATGCGTCGCGCCTTGGGATGTCCAATGCATACAACTGTCCAACCCCAGACGAGAAGGATGTGGCGCCAAGGTAAGTACGGAGATATCACGAACATAAACGCACCGACGACTAAAAGCGCGATATAGACGGCTGAGGAATATCGCTCATCTTTGAAACTGGTGGGTTTAGTCAGCAACCCTACGACCCTGTCGTACATGCGAGTGAAGTCGTCCATGGCATTTTGAATATCGCGCATGTTCATTAAAAAATCACGCGAGAGCTCAGGTACAGGGCGCAGCTCACGCGCTTCGGCTAAAGGAGGGCCTTCGGCTGGGACAGGGAACGATGGCAGTGGCGAAGGTGGCGGAGGGTGCCGCTGTACGAATGCGGGGACCATGAAGCCTAACAATATGACTGCCACCGGAAATAAGACGAGCAAGTATGGATAGAGACATATGAATGAGTAAATCGCCAAAGCTGAGAACGTGTGGTTTGGATTCCGCCATATCAGGATCCGTAGGATTTTGTACTGTAGTCTAAACACAACACCGATTCTGTAGACTGTTCGGTTAAAAAAATATTCTTCCATATACCAACCCACATCAGCTTACTGACCTGGCATTCAGCCGACTGAAATTTCGTGCCATAACCGGCACAGAGAAAGCAGGCCTGTTCTTTTGGTCCTGGAGCCGTTCCGCGACGTCCGTCATCGACGATCCGCTGTTCAAGGCATCGGCCGTAGGTAGTGCGGACGCAAATAATCGTTCAAGAAGCTTGTCGGTTATATGATCCCTCCGTGACTCTCTGGCACCACCGCCATGATGGGATGAGGAAGCAGTCGGGGAATCATCGTTTCCATATAGAATGTCTTTGAGTGCTGCGAACTCTCTGAAGGTACGAGGAGCGTAGTTCATTGCGCCAGTAGTACGCTGTCGATGAAGCCAAGTCTAAACCCCAGTTGCTACGACTGACGACAGTATGAGAGCCGACAAGGCGATGGTGGTTGAGTAGCCGTTTGATCCGGTAGTGAACGTGGGGAATTTGGCGATGCCTCGGAGCGTAATGAGGAATGTTAACGAGTTACCGCGCATATTCCAGAACGATGTAAGTATGTACAGTCATGCTCATGTGAATTTGGAAACAAGACCCTTGATTTACACGTCTGATAACCCAACAATAGCAAGTATCGCCTATAAATTTACAAAATTCTATTTCGCAGTGCTCTGTACTCTGTACTCTGTACTTAGGCATTTCCCACAGTGCAGTAAATGCGTAATTAGCAAATATTACAATATCTTACTCCATTGAGAGCTGCAAGTCATGAGCCCCGGGTCCCGGCAACGCTGCCGAATCCGTGCAAAGTCTGGGGAATTATGACATCATTAGCCGTTTACCCGGCCTCGGATTGGGCAAAACTCAATTACGAATATTACCCGGCCTGTATATCACTTGCTTCTGATTTGATTAAAATCCCCAGTCGAGAACGTATAAAAGTTAACTACTAGCGAAATTAATGTTGGCTGATTACTCGCTCGGGAGGAAAAGGAAGAAAAGAAAAGCGGCAACTCAAAAAACCAAGCAGGGCTGTCTTGAGACTTGGACAGTGTACGTACTCGAGGCCGGCTTTATACTTTCACGTCAGGGCTTGGCTGTTTTGTATCAGTTGTCGGAAAAACGTTTATTATTGTCTTATATTGTCCCTAGCGTGTATGACTGTTTATTACATACATTGAGAAGCTTGCAAGGTTAAAAAAATTGGTCGGCGTTGAAAAAGTCGTCGTGATCGAAGGTAGTTTAAGTCCGGGTAACTTAAGACATGTTCGAGGTCGATCGCGTGCACCAGAAAAGGAAAATATTTTAGATAACTTATCCACTTGATAGTACATTAAATCCGCCTTTCGGCTTGGTCCAATTTGCTACAAATCTTCAGCTATTATTAGCATCTGAAGTTCGTCTGTCGCTGTTTGCGTTCGAGCTAGTCGAATCGTGATCGCCACTTGCGATCAGGGCCCTATTCAGCATCGGTCGATTATGACTCGTCCTGTCTCGTTATCAACCTCGTCGCCTCGTTGCTCGCCTCTCATTCTCGCGCTGTCTTCTGCAGCTTCGTCACCTTCTGCCTCGCCGACTGCACCCATATCGCCTGCGCTTCTTGCTCTCGCCGCAGCTCCCGGTACGATTCTTGGTGCACATGCCTCTTCCCAGCAAATGCAAGTTGCCGCCGCCCGCGAAGCACCCTCGCCCCTCCTCCTCGCATCCTCACCTATTCTTGCATCCACCTCCAATAACGTTACTCCATCGTCGTCCACAGTGAACATGACGAGCGCATCCGCATCTTCGTCCCCACTGCTCGCGGCGCCACCGCCATCAGCGCCTTACCAGCGCAGTCAAGTCAAGTGTCGCAACCCGGCGTTCACCATGAGTATGCCCTCTCCACCACGTTTCGTATCAAATGCGAACGTGAATAGAATGTATGCAGCTCAATCGTCACTGCAACCACTGCAACAACAGCCAAGCCAACCTTCCGACGCTACGCCATATCTGATGCCGGTTGGATCGCCGTTAGGACCGGTCACACCCATGCTCCTCGCTGACGAGGAATTCCAGTTCCCGCAGCCGTCGACGTCACCATCTCTTAGCTCCAGCATGTCCGGCGGTAGCAGTCTGAGTTCCAGCGCTGGCAGCACATCCTCACAAAGCTGGGCTCGGCATCGACAAGTGCGATACCCGCAACAGCAACAGCAACCACCGATCTTTACAACTGGCTCTGCTGCGGGTTTGGCTCGTGTTGCACCATATTCATCCTCAACTAACCCCCCTACTTCGAGCCGGCAAGTGTCATCCATGCCACCTTCCCCATCACCTTTATCACCATTGTCGCCCGCTCTGTCAGAATCCATCCTGGATGACGATGACGTTGACTACAATCCTAAGAAGGATCTATGAGAGTCCTTGTTTTGTTACAACTAGAAAACGTTATATTTCAACTCAAGATATGGTAAGGCGCATTAAATTTGGGTTGTACGGGTTTGGTAATGCTTGGAGTTTATGTGAATATCGGTTACGGGACACAGGGTTGCAGCTCTCTATTTTCTTACATTTATTGTATTGTATATTGTTGCATGATATCTGCATTGAACGTTGGGCTAAACGATTACCGAAAATTATTATCATCGTCAGTAACTAATTCGCGCAAGCCCACTTAAACGCTGTACGCCTAATCTAGTCTGTCATTGACATATCCTCGTTTGAGCATTCAGCATACACAATGGCCACGCAAGTGTACATCTGTGTGATCCGGCTGGTTGAGTCGTGTTATGAGAACGGCGGACGTCTGTTAATTCAGCCATTCGTATTTAACTTCAAAATTAGCTCCAGCCGCAGAATTCCGCGGAACCCATATCCGCCGCGTTCCTCCACCAAATCAATCAGAAATACCTTCGCGGCTAGCAGGAGAGTATACTCCTCGTTCTACATGGAATCAGATGATCGAGATGAAGCGGGCCGCCACGGTCACTGGCCATATAGTTGCCAGGAATGCTAGGTGGCCCACCACTTCTGCAACCGTCGCCACGGCCACGAATCGAATTACGGAGATTGTGGATGAACACCGGGCCAACTTTCGAAAGGGGAAATTCATGATAACTTTTGAAATATCTGCAGTCAAGAATAATGTCGCGAGACGAAGCACCGTCCTCACCACCACCGCAACAAGATGGGAAGTGAGGGGGGAGATCACCTGCGCGATCAGCATGGTGCTCGTCTAGATGCAGCCGATCGCAGTGCGGCTCCGGGTGCAAGCTATATCGGCTGCTCATCGAATCCTCATTCATACCTCGATTGAAATTATTTCTAAGCCATCATCAGCAAGTTGATTCTTGGATGTCTGAATATGTCGCTGTAATCACCGTAAAACTAGTTTCTATGTCACAGGACTGGTAACAATGGTAGAAACGGGAGAATGACACGAGCTACTGGAAGAACCATGTCGAGAACCGATTCTCAGGCGGAAAATCCCAACAGTACTCCACCTGACGCAGAAATTCATGTTAACAGCCATGAAAGCTGGAGGGAGGAGCGTGAAGACGAGCTCGAATAAGAAGTTGTGGATACGGTCACACGCAAGATGTACTTGTCTCGACTGCTCGACAGTACGGCCAAGGCACTTCACGCCACCTTTTTCGTCAAGTGGATCCTTGCGCGTGTACATGGTCAACACCGCACCCTCTGGTTTGCAACGCGACTCCTTCACGCCTTGATCGTCTCAACACTTCAGGTTGTCACGCTCGACAACATTGAACAATACATGCTCATCCCATCCACAAACGTCCCAGCAGATCGTCTCGTCATCAGCCAGACTGTCATTCACCGGGCCTTTTTACTTGTATCTCCCACCTGTGGATGAGATGAGCATTGACCAAATGGAAAAAGTCCTTGCCTCGGGACAGCTTGCATCTCACTTCGGAACATTTGATTGGACACTTGGGTTGGAACGAGAAGACTATGTGTGATCAGTTCTACGATGGCTTGAAGGACCACATCACCGACGTCAAAGTGAGGCCCCAGTGAGAAGTCGTTCACTGGAGCAAGGGGCGAATGGGAGAGATTCATGAAAGAAACCAAGTTTAGTGGCCCATAGTTTGTAGTAGCAAGCACACATTAATAGCATTTGCCATGCAAATACATTAGTTGATACAAGTTGCGGCACCTACGGCCTCATATCCTCCCGTTGCGTTCAAAAGCACCGGCTGGAACGCATAAAATTAGAGCACAGTCCATCGAAGGATTCGATGGACCAGTCAGTGGAACAATTGAAGAAGTCGCGAAACTCTCTCTCGACATCGGGGGAAGTTACCAACGCTTATATTTACCTGTACGTCGTACCAAAGGTCGATGGTCAGACGAATTGTCCAGAATAGGGAAACCAGTGACACTAGACGATATGCCTAAGGCATGCTTATTTGGAGGGGCCATTTTTGATTTGGGACCATATATATATGCATACTAGATAATAGCCAACCAAAATCTAATATTCTACATAATCCTACAAGCCACCAAACTCGCAAGCCAAAATGAGAGAACTTGTACCGAAAAATAGAACATTGCTTACTTAGCCTTTCTCTTCAACGCTCTCATCTCCTTCTTCATGCGGCCGTCCACCATCTTATAGCGTCCCTTGACACCTTTCGGCCGACCAATAATACCTCTATTCGCGCCACGGGCGACAACAACTTTGACCTGTGGCTTGGCAGTTTTCTTTGACGCCTTACGCATGAGTTTCTGTATACTTTCGGCCTTCTCTTTCTCAGACTTGTTAGGATCTTCGATAATGATGTCAGACTTTTTGCGTAGTCTCTCGAGCTTCCGGCTAGCTTTCATCTTCTTTCGGGCTCTGGCCTCTTCAACCTTCTTGATAGGCCGCGCGTTAAGAGCACGTAATTTGGCTTTGATGGCAGCAACCGCCTCGGCAGTGATAGGTCGGTTCGGTTTACTGAACCTGTCCTCATCGTCCAAAAACCATTGAGGAAGGCCATCACGATCGCGCATAGAGTACCGATTGTACGAATCATCTATAACGTCTGATTGTGACTTCTCTTTAAGAGCAAGCTGGTGAGCAAGCGTCATGGCTTCAGCTGTGATGATATCGATATTAGGACCACCATTATGTTCCTTGCTATTCGCATCGTCGTTTTCGTCGTCGCTGCTGTCATCGTCGTCACTCCAGGACTTCTCCTTAGATTCATTAACCTCCTTGACGATCTCAAAGGAGTTCTTGTCGTCGTCCTTTTTGTCGGTGGTCTTGTCACCGGATTCGGCAGGCGTAGAGGCTTGCCTGTTACGCAGTTCGACAATTTTGTTGATTGCCTCATCCGAATCACTTCCCGAATCCAAGCCATCGATGTCTTTAAATACACTCTGTCCAAAAAAACTGTGCGCTGTCCTACTCAGACCATTGATCTTAACGTTATCATCTTCCAAAGTCGTCAGCAGGTTACCATTCCTAGGTCTCGTCGGCTGATCATCCTCAGATTCTGACTCCGACGGCGACGACTGGTAGTCCTCGTCAAACCGGACACCATCGTCGTCGTCATCGCCATCGGACTCGGACTGATGTTCTTCAAACCCAGCCCATTCACTGTCGGGATGTTCTTCGCGGGCTTTTTTGGCCCGATACTTGGCGTCATTCTCTGCTCGCTGTTGCTGATATTGATCATACATGTTATCAAGCTCGTCCTCAAGTCTGTCCGCATCCTCGTCGCTGTTCTCGCCAATCTCGATTTCTTCGATCTCCTTGACTGGTTCATCGTTCGTGACAAGGACATTCATTTTACCCTTTGCCATAGTCTCAAGCTGCCCACCCTTGGCGACATCTTTCAGATTGAAGAGCGAATCGCCGCCGACCTGTGCTGCCTCAATACCGATGTCAACCGGATTCAGCATACCGAGCTGCATGCGTCTAATCTCCTTCTGTCGTGTCTCATTTTTCTTCCGACGTTCGCGTTTCCGTTTTGCGGCTTCCTTATCCTGCAGGTGCTCGAGCTCATACTCAATTTTTTCTTCCTCAGTCATGTTGACCGTTGGATCGTCTTGTTCAGGTTCGGGCGGTGTGGTGTCATCCTTTTCATCCAATCCAAGGGCAGAGCGACATTTCAATCGCCATTTGAGCAGAAGCCGGAAATCCTTTTTACCAAGAACTTTTAAGTCTTTGCAGAGTTCCTTGAATTCTTTCGATGTCTCCTCTAATTTCTTGATTGTCTTTAGTTCGTGGTTTAATTCTTCCGCCGTTGGAATTTTTTCGGGTTCCTCGCCTTCCGCGGCGGTCTGTTCAGGGATTATAATGTCGGGAATGTCAAACTTCAATTCAGACATTGACCCGAGCGCCGTTATCGGATCGTTCTGTTTGACAAAGTCCAAGACCGACATGGCTTTAAATTGGGTATAGTTTCCCTCCTCATAACCATCTCTCTTTCTTTTCTTCTTTTCCGGATTATATACTTTAGCTTCGTAATTCGGAGTCGGATCAGTCAAATCCTCAAAAACAGCTCTTGGATCCAAAAATTTTGGGTCGATCCGCTTGGGTGCCTTATATCCTCTGCAGACGACGAAAATCTCTGCAGACACGTTTCGAGAGGCGGGTGGCTTTGTTGCATCGACTTTGGTGAAGAGCTGGTTAAATACCCACATTAAGTTGTTGTAATCTTTTGATCGGAAGACTTTTGTCACGAAAATGCCACCCTGGACGAGAAATTCTGTTGCAAGCTTGAGGGATTGCAGTACGAGTTCTGATTGCGTGTACGCATCCTGGACCCACGCTGTACCGACGTTTGGGGCACCGTCGTGCAAGACACAGTCCGCTTTCCAGGTCTTTAAATGTTGCCTGAGCTGGGCACGACATCTGTCAGACGTGATGTCTTCTTGAAACGTTATGACTTTTGGGATTGGCTTAATCGGAGCCAGATCCACTCCAACAATCAAGCTCTCCACCGGGCATAAACTGGCGGCGACTTGACACCATGACTGCATCGCTCGATCAGTACATTCTCCAAACACCCATACGCCCGCACGCAGCAGACAAACAACAAAAACAACTAAAGCTTACACCTGGCGCAGCACAAAGATCAATAACGACTTTGGACTTTTCTAGAAATCCACCATATTTCTGGTTAATCTGTAGAATCTTGAACGCAGCACGAGCACGATATCCCTGATCAGGAAAGTTAGTGACCGAGCCCAAGATTTTTTTGCTACGTTATGCATACCTTTTCCTTGGCGAGACGGTAATAATGATCTAACCGACCTTTTCCGAACTTTTTCTGCGTTTTACCCATTTCTCGTTGCTGATTTAATAAAAGCGTAAGCTTCCAAAGATTTTTTGCACTTTCAGAATTTTTTTTTGCTGGTGCTTTATCAACAGAGTTGGGAGAAATAATGGTGTGGCGGGTTAGGGCAAAGCGGTTCTCACAAACTGGTTTGTAGCAAGTTCCGAGTTAGAAGCGAACAAGTTGCCATCCGGCACCATGCGAAAGAGCGGTTTCGAGTCGTTGATGAAGCAACTGGAGGGAAAATGTTGCGTGGCTTGGACAGGCTTCGGAAGTCTAAGTAGAGATGACAGATATAGAAGATGTTTATGAACAGGTTGCTGCCACTTTTTTCTTTGTTGGCTCAGTGTGTGTCAATGTGTGACTTATTATTATTATTATTATTATTATTATTATTATTATTATTATTATTATTATTATTATTATTATTATTATTATTTATAATTTATTAAGTTATTATAAAGAGCATATAACGGGACGCAGGTATTGTCAACTATACAGTATGTTAGAAAGCAGAGCGCGTCCGGTACGCGTCGCGCGGTGAAATTGTGGGCAAGGGTTTTGTGCACATTGAAAAGATTGTGTCCGTCGCGTGTTGGAGTTCGCCTCCGTCACGTAATCCTCAGTTCTTACGTGTTTGCATCGTCGGCTAGCTAAACCTTTGCATCGCGGTGGAATAAAAAAAATCTTCTTTACATTCCCACCAAAGGTATCGCAAAGAGAATGAACATGTCGTCGTCCTCGTCGGCGTCATCGTCGGCACTTAACAGTGAGGATGAGCTCACGACTCCGCCGTCATCTCCGCCAATAATGGCGAAGCCGATCTGTTCGACCAATAATCGAGAGGAAGAAGCGTATTTGTCTTTATGTGCGCAAATCCTCTCGACTGGCGAGAAAAGACTTGACCGGACCGGTACTGGCACGGTGGCCTTGTTTGCACCACCCCAACTGCGGTTTTCACTGCGGGAGAACCGGTTCCCTTTGTTGACGACAAAGCGGGTGTTTTTAAAAGGAATTATCCATGAGCTGTTGTGGTTCGTGTCCGGGAGCACAAACGCACTGGATTTGTCGGCCAAGGGCATCCACATCTGGGACGGCAACGGATCGCGCGAGTATCTTGACAGCGTCGGGCTTAGTCATCGAGAGGTTGGGGATCTTGGTCCAGTGTATGGATTCCAGTGGCGACACTTTGGTGCGGAGTACATTGACGCCAAGACGGATTATGAAGGTAAAGGTGTGGATCAATTACAGGACTTGATATGGAAGATCAAGAATAAGCCGTTCGACCGGCGGTTAATTCTTACTGCGTGGAATCCAGCAGACGGACAGAAGATGGCGTTGCCGCCATGCCACATGTTTGCCCAATTTTACGTCTCCTATCCTAACGGACCAGGCACGCAAGGCGAGCTATCGTGCTGCTTATATCAGCGATCGGCAGATATGGGTTTGGGAGTTCCATTTAATATCGCGAGCTATGCACTGCTGACCGTTATGGTTGCGACAGTGTGCGGATTGAAGCCAGGCGAGTTTGTGCATTGCTTAGGCGATGCGCATGTGTATCTTGATCACGTTGATGCCATGAAGACCCAGATATCTCGCGTGCCGAGGGAGTTTCCAAAGTTGCTTGTCAAGCGCGACGTTACTGACATTGACGATTTTAAGTTTGAGGATTTTGAAGTGGTCGGATATAATCCATATGGGAAGATCGAGATGAAGATGTCGGTTTAGCATGATGGTGGGTTGGGGCCCGGCCTTGGGGGAGAATAATTGTACAATAGTCATCACGAAGTGTGGTTTTTTTACCAGCCTAGAGAATACAAATGCATGAGAAGCCAACCAAGCCATAGAGTGCCGGTGTTTTTGGCAGTGGTATTCGCAAGCGACATTTGGTCGCATTGGCCGACTGAATATGTGAATTGTCTCACAAGTCTCACTTGTCTCTTTATCGCCGGTCTCAGGGGTTATCGCGCCAGATAACCGGCACCGGCCGATATGATACAAATTGCTGCATTCTTCCCCCGGCCTGGCACCCAAACGGCATATTGCCAATTGACTGGCCCCGGGACCAATCAATCGCTCATTATTTGCTGCCTCGAGAACATAGATATATATATGCCTGGCAATGTTAAGGACCGAAGACGTTTCTTCGGGCTATCTAATAATCATGGCCAAGACACGATGTGGCTTGTGGCTGTGCTTCTCCCGAGAATTGCACCGCCACATTAGATGACAAGCACCTGAAGTCTCTTTACCGTATAAGGCTAGCGGATTGCTGTTTGCGGCAACCGCACAACAAGGTGATACTCAGCGCAGTATGGCGCCCGCGCCACGCGTGGCCGTGCATCTCAGTTGTCCCGTAGCCTTCCAACTGCCGGTCAGACTGACAGGCAGCGCTGCCAAGAAACTGATTTCGTATTATAATGACCTTTATAAATGCCTGCATACTTAGAGCAGGCTTCAGAAGCGGTCGTCGACTCGGCATTCCGCGATGGTCACGTCCGATAAGGAGTAGCCTGTGCTTTTGCTACCCATCGCCTGTGGCGTGGTGTGGCGGTGCTCACGGTGCAGCTAAGAAAGATTCAGCTTCTTCCTTAAAGCCCTGCCTGATACTGATCCTTTTCCTTTTTGTCTCCCACGCAATTTCGTAGTAAAGCTTCCCCACACACATTATCATGTCCGCCGCCGTCGCTGGGCCCATCTCGTCCGTTCTTTCGAGATCATCCTCACAGTCCCGGTCTCGCCGCCGCTCGCCATCGCCGGACCAGCAGCTGTCGACATCGCCGATCAGCGATCCACTGGCATCACCACCATCGACAGACCTCGAAGGAGTAGCAGCGGCAGGACAACAGCAACATGACGATGACATCTTGTCATCCATTCCACGCGACATGGCGCATGCTGTAGACGACCTCGGCATGTATTCTGCCTCCGCCCAGCTGCGTTTCTTGTCGCATTCCCGTGCAGCCAATGCCGAGCTGTTTTGGCAACTCCACACTGCCGCGCGCAAGCGCGACTCAGTCTCCTCTCCATTGTCGGCCACCTCCTCACCACTACTCGATACTGGGTCGCATCACGTCGACCCTGGCCAGGCCTTGATCTATGTCCACCAAGTCAAGCCAACTGATACTCTACCCTCGATTCTGCTCACATATCGTATCGACGCGACGGCTCTCCGTCAAGCAAACAGACTCTGGGCACACGACACCATCCAATCACGAGCAGTACTCTTGTTGCCGGTCGACAAGTGCGGCATCCCCATGGAACTCCATCTTAAGGCCAAACCGGGCGTCAAATCAGACAAGCCTGGCGTCCCTGCCCCGGCCGATCTCGTCGGCTGGGCCCTTATTGAAACCATCGGCGAAGTCGAAATATGTGCGGTCCCGCGAACCAAACTCGGCTTCTTCCCGCGTCGCAAGAATTCCAGTCAGGTTCAAAATAAAACTCGCACTTCCGTGGACCCGACGCCAAGGTCAAGGTCAAGCGTAGATTCGACTGTCAGTAACGACAGTCGGTCAACAGATACCACAATCGCTAGCCCGGTCAGCATGACCTCCTCGACCACGTCCCTTTCGTCGAACAGCAGGTTCTCCCTGGGCACGGCGTTCAAGTCTGTCGTTAGAGGGTGGGGCTCGTCGACATCAAAGTTCACATCATCTTCATCTTCATCATCGTCATCAACAACAACTATCAATGAATGGACCGAAGAGGGATACGAAATGGTTCACGACGATTCTTTAAAAGCCTCATAAGTCTCATGCCATTATGGTTTTTAGATCATGTGCATTTGCTCTTTTTTTTATTATCCTGGGTTGTATAATTTTTTCCTCCTCCGTGTTGGACGGTACGCATTTGTCGTTGCTGGGCGCTATTTGATTCATCTGTGTCGTGATTCCCTGGGTATTAGGTTTGTGGTTCGGAAAAACAAAAATTTGGTCCTCGGTGTTGGTCTTTGTATTTTACATGCATTATTAATACTATGAGTTCAAAAAAAAGACAGTATTCAATAAATCGCTATCTTACTAACAATACACCACACTCGCACCAACACACCTTCTTAACTACTCGCACTAGCAAAATATCTGCCAGCAACCACACTCCGGACAACTGGCACCAAACTCCACTCACCGCCATTTTCCGCTGCAAACTCATCCGCAAAAGGATCGTCCGTCTCTTGATCCGCGCTTTTCTTTGCCGCGTCCAACGCCTCGACACAAACACCTTCCATTGCTATTGGCGGCGAGTACCGGAACTTGACCGACACCCCACCGGATGATAACTCCCGCGCCAGTCCGTCATTCAAAAACCGCACAAGCACCTGAACTTTCTCGTCCGTCTTGCGCAATGTAACCTCTTGTCCGTCCTGCCCAGCAATCGGAATGGAAAGTCGACCACCCTCC
Organism: Lipomyces sp. NRRL Y-11553; assembly: GCA_003705905.2. Classification (NCBI taxonomy): domain Eukaryota; kingdom Fungi; phylum Ascomycota; class Lipomycetes; order Lipomycetales; family Lipomycetaceae; genus Lipomyces; species Lipomyces sp. NRRL Y-11553. The sequence continues at coordinate 91,963 of PPJW02000016.1, read as the reverse complement.
TGATCAAACACTCCTGACGGTTTACTCCGGCACGCTGTCGCCGGCGCACCTTCGATCGCGACGTCAATGCTCAAGTCCGACACCGTCAGCTCATCTACCAAAAATTCCGGATTTAAAAAATAGTACACCATAACCGAAGTCTGGTGCGGCTCAAATTTCCAGATCGGGTCCACAATTATCGGCACGTAAGAGAACGACGTGATTGAATACCTGAACGCAATCGCTGGCGCGCTCGATAAAGTCCCAAACTCAACCGTATACTCGCCTTCCACACTCTCCGACGGCACCAGGAGAGATTGGTTAGGCAACACCCGGTCGAGGCCCGACGTATTCTTCAGCCGAACCGGAACAGGTGCGGGCGACTTCGCCGGCTGCCCCGTAGTAGATGCAAATGACAACGCAATCTCACCAACTATTAACGTCCGCGTCGGCGCTCCGTTTCGTAAGCTAACATTCACGGTCTCGACAACACTGCTCGACAATCCCGGCACAATCGATTCTTGAGGATGCTCCTCCGCCGCCATCGTACTCCATGTCGGCGACGCCACACTAGACGTCATAGACTCCATCCGCTGTACCGCCGGCACTTGCTGCTGCAACGGCTGCGTAGTAATCGGCGAGTAATATTGTTCCGAAGGCACAGCCGATATCGGCCCGCCAATCACCTCAGTACCTTTCTCCGTCACCGAGCTACTATCAGTAGACAACGGTGGAAGAACCGGAGGCACTGGCAGCACCACGGGTTCAGTCTTCGGTATAGATTCCTCATTCTCTTCAACTTGATGCCCTGCGGTTTCGGCTCCGCTTTCCTTCTCAGCAGCAGCAGCGATTGGCTCTCTCTCATTAGTCTGAACGCTCTCCTCTGGTTCGGAGATTATGTCCCCCGGCTGAACAGGCACAACAGGTGCAGTCAATGCCTCCTCCTCTTCCTCAATGGACGCGACTGGCGGCATAACGGCGGCATGTTCACTTCTATGCGGCGGTAATGGCGGAGGAATTCCATGAGCGGGTTGCGGCGCATTCAGCTCTGGTGGCATCATCACCGGCTTGGTTTGAATCTCGCCCCGCCGACCTCGCACTGACCGGCCAGAAATCGTAGGTCGCGACCGTAACGACGCCGCAACACGTTCAACTGCTGCTTGCGCATCCTCGTTCTCGTCTTTGATTGTCTGTGATTGGATGTCGACTTTGATTCCCGGCTGCTGGTCCTGGTGTGCCGTCAGATCATCGTCCAATGATGCTGGCGCAAACTCTTCGTTCGACACCGGCGGCGGGATAGAGTATCCCTCGGCATCGACCTGCGGCTGTTGCGGAAGCGATTGAGATACAGGAACAGGCTGTATCGCCTGTAATGAAGGCGGTGCGGCTGGTAAAGCTCGGTTATCACCATGATCGCCAGCACCGATAACATCAATCGCATCAGTGTCCTCGACGTGGCCATGACCATTCATGACAACCCCAGGCTGCTCCCCAGGCTGCTCGCCCGGACCGGGACCCTGTGAAACGACGGGCACAGCGCCGCTCGTGGTCCGGTGTGGGGGAGGCTCAGGACGGGATAATCGTGATCGGCTCGAGTCAATAGATTCGGTCTCGGCCGACATTTGCGATGGCTCACGGACAGGCGAAACATCGATCTGTTCACGGTACTTGCTCTTGTCATTGTCTTTGCGGCCAAACAGACCCCTTCGACTACTTTCGCTCTTACCACCTTGTCTCAGTATGGTACTCATGCGACTAAACCTGGACTTGGAAGAATCTGGACTTGTCAGTGCCACGGTCTAATACATTAAAATGTACAAACTCAGCGTACTTGGGCTGCTCATGACAGTGTCTGCAGTAGCGACCGACGAGCGTCGCTTGCTCGCGGGCGAGGGTACAACTGCAGAAGTCTGAACGCTCGATGCAGGGGACAGAGTCTGCTGCAGAGATGGAGGCGGAGGCACTGGATGTCTCGAAGACGTCCTCGCCGTACGTGGTACGCCATTCGTCTGAATCTGCAGAGCATACACTTTGATCTCGTCCTGCGGATCAAAAGACAACAACGCGTTTAAATTTTCCTCACAAAGGGTCACAACTCGCTGAGCCTTATCGACCTCAGAGGTTTCGTACCGGGTCAACACATCCTTCAGCATTAACAATCTGGCCTCGTCAATCACCTGTAGCTTCTCAAACACAAGCGGTGCCTGAGAATCCCACTCGGCGATCGCGTTATTCACGTTCTGGTGCGCTCCAGCAATTTTGGACGATCCTTTTTTCTTATACTTGTCAACTTTGTCTTCCGCGCTCTCAATCTCTCGTGCAACTCTCGATAAATTCTCTTGAATCGCACGCATCTCTGCCCACTCCCGGTTCACATTGGCGTATCCTCTAACAGGTCCAACAATCTCGGCCGACAACTTATTCGCAAAGGACTGGCTTGCGCCAGCTTGGGCCGACGCAGACTCGACAAACTTTGACCACACATCGACAAAGGTGCCCAAGCCCGAAGCTGCGATATCAGTCGGAATCGAACGAGACGATAGACGCGCAAGGGCGGATGCGTATTGCTGCTCGATCCGATAACGTTCGTCAATCCAGTTGGCGATCTCTTCGTGTGCCTGGCTGGCAGAGCCTAACCTATCATGTAGAACTGTGACGGCATCTGCCGGTGGCAACGAGGACTAAACGCACGTATCAGTTAGCAGATATTATTTTCGTCTACTGTGCAATCTGGCCGACGATGCAAATAGGAATGGTGATTATTGCTGGCACGGCATCAGTTATTCCGGATCAATCCGGGATATTCGTCCCAAAGTCCAATTCACCGTCCAATCACCGCAATCGCTCGCCAGATTCAAACAATATACATGAATTACATACTAATATCTTATCCGCGTACTCCATCCGTACTAGGGAATCCATGGTGGGTGCAGTGGTAATCAATTGACGCAAAATGTGAGATGAGCGGGAAAGGGTTATCAGTGGGCTGCGGCGAGCGGCGGCGCCGTCGGGACCAGAAAAACACCGCGAACAGGCGATGATCGTGAACCACTCCGAAGCCTTACTACCCACATGTTGCAGTCCCGACATATCATGCAACATTTGTTATCGTGAAATTCATATTTCGATGTGTAACACACCCCAAAAAATACATTTATTATCCACATTCCGGTTGTCTAATGCGTCCACCCATGCAAAAAAGCAATTTTACCATATCTGTTATACCCGCCAAGCAAAACCAAACCAAAAATTTATCCCACCAGTGCATATGACCAGCACTAGGCCATAAAGAGCTCGCCAAAATTAACAATGCAAACACAACCAGTCCCTGTACTAGCCTGATACTGAAATACTACACTTTCTTTGACTATACCATTCGTTATAATGCCGGTCCACGACCTAGCATGCGCTTTATACACTTCTTAACCTCAACATCATCCTGGGGCTCAATACGCTCTTTCGAAATGAAAACACGTTCATTGTAGTCCTGCAAGCAGTCGAAGAACATTAGATTGTCTTCAGTTGCTCGTGTTCCAGCAGGGTTGCGTTGCAGCCACTCTTCGGCACCGTTGTCGTTGACCTGCCGGGCTTCCGCATCCTGGTCCAGGCCATCGTAGACCTCGAGATCACGCACGACTTTACCATTCACCGCGCGCACCGTTCGCCAGTACTGATCAGTGCTCGTGGACTCTATATATCCTTGCTCTGTCGCACCCCCGCCATATGGACCATTGCCTTGGCCGTCAGGACCAATATAATATGCATGTCCAGCTTGATGTGTCCACAGGCTCAACCCGGACTTTTTCCTGTCAACAGTCATGCCACGGGAGACTTCAGCCGAAATCCTAAACACAGGCGAAAACTCATAAAACGAATCCACGTCAAGCGGATAACGATATTCGTGCTCCCCAAGAGCCGTAGACTTCTCCATTCCGGATATCTCAGCCAGTACCCGTTGTCGTTGGCCAGACTTCGTGTACATCTGAGCATTGCGCGATTTAATATGAAAATCAGAGAAATACTCTTGCTGCTGACCTTTTCGCTCCTCCTTATTGTCACCGAATCGCAAGACACTCTTTACAAATCCTTTTCTGGTTGCCACAGACGAAACGTTCAAATTTGTACCATCAGGGCTCAACCTGCCGACAGTGGTGATATCGAGAGGCTCGACAGTATATTCGACGACCTCACCTTCTCCTTCAGCAGTACCAGTCCAAGCAAATATATTTCCAGAAACAATCCAGTCACGGCCAATCGCATTTTCCTTTAGGTCCCCGGACTCTATCTTAATCTCAATATCCGCGCCATCCCATAAAAGCGGCAGGAGAGGTGTGAGATCTACCTCGTACATAGGTAGGTCATATGCCGAAATTCCGACAATAGGACGCCATAGACCAGGAGCGATTCCTCCAGTGAAAATGATCGGAAATGGAAACGTCGCCGCAAAAAGCCTGCCATTAACATACACTTGCAATTCTCTGTGAGGTCCGTAGCCGTCGAGACTAACGCCAGGAAACGAATTCTTGAATTCCGATGCTACGTTCGAATACCAGAACTCCTCAGCTGCGTTGCCGGACGCAGAAATCAACAATGTAGCCTGGTGAACTGTGCGTGGAAGCGTGAGCGTAACTGCGGCACGATCTTGAGGTAACGAGAATTGCGATGGCATGTGTTGTGCACTACGGCGCGCTGAGACAGGGATAATCGTGTCGGCGACAGATCCGTTCCTGACCTGTTCAGGGGCAAAATAGAACTGGGCGGTGAGGGTCATAGCAAATTTACCAGTGTAAGTTTCATCAACAAGATTACCCATTTCAAAGATAAATGGTTGTTCAGACTGCAGGAGGGGAAGGAACCGCGTCATATCCTTGGTATACTGGAAGTGAATACCGCTATTTGTTGGTTCCGCAGTGCTTGTCCGCCATACTTCGTGGTCTCCGACGAAGACCAAAGCAAGGCGGTCAAATTGGCGGCCTGCTGAGGTTGTCGACAGTGTAAATTGGACATGCGTAAAGTTCACTGGAGCTGGTGTGTATGTTCCTACACATCAATTAGCATTTCTTTTCACAAATAACCGAATCCACATACCAACAAAAGGACGGCCATATGAGAACGCAAAAGTATGCTCCATAATTGTGCTGACAAACACAGGAGAACCGTAAACGTTCGGTGGTTTATACACCTGAAACACTTCCAAGACATTATTACCCTCCACAGTCCCATCACCGGTTTTCTTGTTAAGCCCATCATCGTGATGTTGTATCGGGACTCGCAGCCACATGTCTCGTGCAGTAGGAAGCATGATCGTGCAGGGAATAATCACCGTAGCAAACAGTAGCGTAACAGCAACACGTCGCAAAATTGCCTGCTTTACCCGTCGACATCTGGAACGACGAACTTCATGAGAATAATCCTCAATGCCATCCCTTCCCTTAGGCCTCGCATCTATTCGTTGATTGGCGGTTAGAAGGCACTGGGTCGCCTCGACTTCGACGCCAAAGCAATCTTTTTCAGATGCCATCGTCGTAAAATCCCAGTAAATCGCAACACACGTTGACAGGCTGACTGATGATATTCTGTGACTGATGATCTTCCCCGTGTTGTCTGCACTTGACTTAGTGGAGTTCCAGCCCCGATAACATGCAAATAATTATAGCTAGCCCTAACCCCACATGCTTTAAAAAGACGGACCGGTTCCTAAGATTGGTATACTGATCCGCTTCGATTTCTAACAATTTCATGCTGATGTCCAAAATAAAAATAATACAGAATACGGAATAGAAGTATATAATTGGTTTAATAAGAACAATATCCCAAAATTAAGTACGATCTATACGTGATTTACATGCCAGATATTCCCGCTTATCCAACCCGCTTATCCAAACTCTTGAACCTTATCGCCGAAACTTTGTTGTCAACGCCTTGGTATGCTCCATCGTGCGAATTTTCGTCTCGACGATATATTGCACAGCATTGATACAGAGATATATCAAGGAAACAGAGCCGCGAAATACGGCTAAAACGGCCACAGACCACAATATGAATGCAAGGTAACCGTTCGATCCGGTATTCTCAATACCGTACGCTTGGGTGACGACGAGAACCAGGACCATATTCGCAACCATCCAGAGCAAAAGAACCCGGGTTCGGATTTCGCGGTAGTAATCTTCCTTTTTCGTGCTCTCGCTCGGGCCCTTCTTACTTTCTACTTGTTTCCTTTCTCGCAGGTTCGCGAGTGCATCCTCGTAGCCAGAATCGATATCCAATTGAGCTGACGGCATTTCGACCTCGACGACATCTCGTCCAAGGCCGGACTTGTTCACAGCGGCGCCAAGGTCATTGTGGATTTCGTTATCGCCTTTCGTCCCCCAGGTGACATCGTGTGTATTACACAATGCATAAACCTGTAACGTGCAAATATATGATGGCATGAGTAGGAAATACTGCGCGGAACATGTTATCATATGCCACGGGTCCAGATATAGGAGCGATATGATCCAATACAGTCCATATGTCGAGAGCACGGATATTAGCATATTCACAAACGTGCTGTGCCCGTTCGCACCGTCATTTTTGATTGAAAGAACGATATAGTATATGCCGCATCCTGTCGAATAAGCCGTGATTATCGCAAAAAGGATCATGCTGCCAATAAACATTCTTTGTGCACCCTGTGGTCGATTTCCCAAACTAATGATAAATTGCGCGGCGATCAAAATAGTAATGAGGATCTTTAATACCACAAAGATATAGTAACCGCCGTTATGGCCGAACGGGTCCACAGTCGGATCACTCAGACTTCCAGCAATGTAATAAAATGTGAGATAGAAGTTTGCAAGTGAAAAGTACATAAAGAATAGGCTGATGAATTGGTAGATAAATTCGACGTGAAACATGATCTTACGAAGAACCGAATGCTCTGTCTTCCAGATCTGTCGGAAGTGGATCTGAGAGTATAGGGCCGCAAACAGAGCACCGTTGAGCCATCGTCGCCGCTGGCTGATAAATTCTGGCACCCTATCTGTTCAAGCGCTTAGTCCAACCACCTTTCTGTGCAAACAACGAAATTACACAACTACTTACCTGGCACATCCGTGTCACCAGTACAGGACTTCACGTGCTTCAGAATCCACTTCTCTCCCTGCTTGGCAACAAGTTCCCAACATAAAATACGATCCTCCGCCAGATACATGTTAGCGGTGAAAACATCCGCGTCTTTTCCGGCAAGGTTTTCTCCCTTGAAATACTGAGCTAGAGGTCCTTTGCCCTCATTGTCATTCTGCAAAGCAATATAACGATATGCGGACAGGGCTCCCGGAAGAACTGTGATATAGCCAAATACGCTTTCCATTGGCTTATCCAAGATGTTAGACATCTTATATTCGAAGTTCTGCGCGGCGACGATGGGATTAAGAAGATTTCTCCATCCTTTACCCTTCATGGCTCTAACTTCTCCAGACGCTCCTGCAACATTTGAATTCTGGTCAAACGCCTTCCATAGGTGGTACAACGATGTATTTCCAGGCCGCGTACCGACGTCGAGAAGGATGCACACATTTGGCTGCAGAAGCGGACAGAAGGCGTTGAAAAACCATCTATGTGAGTTCAACTTCTTCGCATTCTTTTCCTTTAGGCAGAACAACACCTGCACTGGAACGACACCTCTCTCGGCACCTTTAAATCGCAAATCCGAATCGAGCGATATCTGAGACGTATACTCATACAAATGGGCCTTGACCTCCTTTCCATTAACTAAATTTTTTGCAATTCCGTCTTGAAAAATACCCATGGCAGCCATACAGTCCAAAACCCGAGGGTTGATATTCTTTCGGCCATCTGCGACAATGCAAACGACAATTTTCTTCCAACCTTCTTTACCCCATACTCTACTCTTGGAACGCGAGCACAAATGCGCGATGTTTCTCATCACGGCATGCATAGTTCTGGTAAAGTTGATTTCGTCTTCATTATACATTGTAATGCAAATGCACAACTCTGTCTCTCGATCATTATTGGCAGGCCGTAAATTAAAGCCACTTTTCACGAAGTCGTCTGGATCGCATGTTGCTGCTGTGTATCGCATATATGTAAATTCGTCATTATCACGCCTTGGAAGAAAGCTATAAAGCTTTGTAGGAACTGGACAGTCCAATACCAAATTACCACGGACCAGGCGGACTTGCTTGCGAGCCATCGACCGATGTCGACGAGGTTGTGCTGTCTCTGGTACAGACTCGATTATAGGGCTACCCATTGTTGATGATGCCTTTTCGTTCAACGTAGATATGTCGGAATCATCGGCACCATCATCGTCGCCCAGTGCAGTGTACCTTAATGATGAACGACCTGACGATCTTTTGCCTGAGGAATACGAGTGCAAAGATGACTCTGTTTGTCGCTCCAACTCCTCTTCGTCCTCTTCGTTCGACTCGGACTGGGCGACCTCGTAACCCATTTCATTATCAACCGCTGGCGCCGGAGTTAGCATGCGCGAGGTTTGATGATTCTTCGTCTTCATGCTTGCAACGCCAATCGCTGAGGTTGAAGTGTGGTCCACTGCACTATCAGGATCCTTCAGCTGTGGTGGGCTTGATCCAGTAATGTTGATAAATGAGTCGCTGTCACGTCGCTGCTGAAGGTCAGCCACCGTCGGGAAAAAGGGTGGTGGCGATGAAATAGTTGGTCTCTGCGGCAATGCATCGCCGTGAGCGGCAGGTGGCACAGGCAATGGTCTGACTGCGGTCATAGACGGCGCGTAAGGAGAGTTGGTACTTCTATTAGGATTAAGCGCCTGTGAAACTGGCGACGAAATTGACTCCAACTGAGCCCGAGATCGAGGTGATTCAATGTGCGCTCTAGAGGGCGATTCTACCCGTGGCATATCTGTGAATGGGCCAATCAGAGTGGATGATTCACTTGCCGGTGGAAACAGCGGTTCCTCTAGACCATCATTGTTCAGGATACGTAGACTCCGTGGCGAGCGATGTAGTTTGGAGTAAAACGTATTCGGGCCAGTTCGGTTCAGCAAAGGTGTGCGAGTAGGAGATGGCGGAGTTGAATAAGGGATCGCAGGATCATCTATCTTGGTTAGCAATTAGGAGTGATTTTGGTTTGAAATATATTACACACCAAGGGGAACACCGAAAGTGGGCACTTCCTCCGCCAATCGATCATAATTTCCTCGTCGTTGAGGCGTCGATGAAGATGCTGATTGCGAACTCACATCCTCGCGGGATAGATTCCGGAGAGGGGACGGCCTTGTCGGCGACGTCTGGTTGTTCAGGCGACTATACATGTGCAATTTTGCCAGGCCGTTAGATGCCTTGAAGAAATCAATGGAACCAGTATAGACTGGCCGTTGACATAGTAGGCGAGAGCGAAGCCTGTACAATCGGCAATTTCGGGAACGATAGGTACTCCACAGAGACGTTACTCGGCGGCGCGCTAGTAGCCAAGGGCGCCACGTCGACTGAGTCTTGAAGCCTCAATCTTCCGCGATGGGATAAATAAACATGTCTGGTTTCGGAAAGTGTATACAAACGCCGCACGTCCGTAATCACCACGGCAACGGAAATTTGTCAAACTCGTTAAACTCATCCTGATACTCTCTCAATATATGTGCAACTGAATTTGTGGCATGGCCTGTATAAGTCGCTGCTGTCCTGGTCACTTTGAAAGCTATGTTGGCGACTCTGGCGCTATTAAACGACAAAAAAATGCATATTCTATTAACAAATTTCAACAAATCAGACGAAATATAAAGCAATATAATACAACCAACTCATGATCAATCGCCTCATCTACTCACTGGTCTTTCTTGTCATACACAACATCAGCATCTGCTTCTAATGTAACGCCACTGGTTAAGACCTCACTAAAGTATTCTAACGCAATAACGAAAACACATAACAAGCTTGCAATACAATAATGGCTAATACTCATACCAATATCGAGCCAGCTACCTTCATCTAACACGAGGTAAAAGAAGTTTAGGGTCAGAATATCCGATATTGAGAGCACCATTGCAAAAAGCGACGAAGGCTTCACTCCTAATCGCTGAGTCAATAAGCCCAGCTCTGCAGAGATAACTGCGAACGGAACTAGGATCTTAAAAATAAGAAGGGCACCCATTGCAAATGGATCAAATACCGGCAGAAGGCGGTATACCGAATCGAGCGAGAATGACGAGATACTCGCAATATTTCCCGTCCCGAAAAATGCAATTTGGGTTAAGAAGAAAAAGAACAACGCAATTCTGATATCGGCCAATTCTAGTCGACGAGACGAGCTTGCAGGGGTATGATTGCCGTTCGTCGTAGCCTTGTGCAATGTCTGTAGCTTGCGTTCCTTTGCGCGTCTATCGTCGTAGATTTTATGTTCTAAATCGACCCAACAGATGAGATTAAAGAAAAATGACACATAAAAGAAGCCTTCGTAAGAAATTGTCAGAATAATAAATGCCGGGGCAAAAGCTAGGAAAATTAGTAGTAGACGAGTTCGATAATCATGGTATTTGTTTCGCAGGTGGAGCAAAGGCAGAGTAAGAGAGGAACCTGCAACAGTCAGGATTATTTTCAGCAACTCACTATTCGCAAACGTACCTAAAACTAGCCACCCGACGATCTGATTGCCGAATGGTAAGCCGTTGCGTGCTTGTAGGGATTTGACGGTGGAATACGTGACAACCATGGAAAGAACAACAAGGCCGAGCTAGTAATCGTTAGCATACTGCAAACACAATTACTGGCGAAATTACTTACTTGTAGACCCAATACAATCATCGTAAAGGTGGAGATCGAGTGGCCACCGGCTGCTGACCGTCTAGCTAGCCACAACATACTAACAATTCCCACAGCCGTCATTAGTCCACCGGCGAGAAATCTGATTCTGTCATTAGCGTCTGTGACCATAAATGCATAATCTGCCAAACCCAGTACATTTGCCCAAGGCTCTCCTCCTTAACTACAGGTAACAGTGTGAAGACACCCATCACCCAGCACGAAAGAAACCAGGAAAGCACCAATGCTTTATTCCTTTTGCAAATTTCGTAGTTTTGAATTAAAGGCCACACCGATATGAGTCCATAAATGACCGAAAAAACTTCACGATGAAAATAGCCAGCAACCACAGCCTCCATTAGCGCGAAAAATGCCATTAACTGAATAGTCAAGCTTGCCACGGTGTTCTGTTTTCGTCCACCGGCATTCCATATGAGGATTTTTAGACCTTCCCATAACGACATCCGATATTCGGCTACAGTTTCCCAAAACAAGACCGGAAACACCGCGTAGAGATAATGCATTAAAGGTGCATGCCGGACATAAAATGTTCCGAATAACACGCTTAGCACGGCAGCCGCAACGAACGAAAACTATAAAAATTAAATTAGCTTCCACCAGAATATGACCCAAATTCAACCTCGCTTACCGTGGGGCCATAAGAAGGAGCAATCTTCATGGGAAGGATGTAAAAGTCCAAGAACGATGTCATTGCGTATAAAATCCAACCAACAAACCCAAGTGTGACTAAAGATCGCAAGAAGAGCCAGTCATAACTATACAAGGGTTAGCATGAAAGGCAGGATCATTGGACCCTAACTTACGTTTGCAGGTATCTAAGGCCTTGAAGACCCAACATTATGAGCTCGTCTGCCAACTCGATGGCATTGTCATGCTTTCCACTGGCGTCAAAGTTGCGCATCTTCGAGATTTGAGAGTCCAGGGTACTTGAGTCATTCTCGAGCGGTGCAAATGGTTTGAAATTCAATTCTGTTTCTTTCGTATGACCTATATCACCAATCAGATGTACGTCTAACTGTATTGCCGCCGTCATGCATCCATACGTTCTTTGACACGGTACTGCTCTAGAATCTCAAGTGCGTTTGCAACTATTGCCTTGCTCTTCAGTTGGAGTGGTGCATCTATGAAATCAAGAGGTAGCCGTCCAACCGAATTCACCGGATAGTCCAAGCCAATGAGATAGGACTGATTGTCGCTAAGTTAGCATATGCCGTGAGATATTTTAGAATATTCTTATTACCATTAATGCGGCCGTGTCAGCTTGCTGGACATCAACTCGCTTAACTCTGCCTAAATCCCAAGGACCGGAAAACTCATCGTGTCCAGTTGGGTTACTAGTATCCGGTTTCGCCACTCCCGCGCCCCACGCTACCAATGGCGTTCTTGTATTGTCGGGGTGTCCGTCACCGTGACTGCCAAAGTCACTCATTCCATGATCAGCCGTGAACACCCAGGCGGTCTTGTCATCCTGATAAAACTCATCGATCATTTTCTGCAGTTTTTGAATGCCAGTGTCGATGTGTTGAATATTTTTAAAGTACTCTATCGATTTCGGACGACTCACATGGCCAGCAGTGTCGATACCCAACAGATGAAGAAAAAATACAATTTTGTCTTGTCGCAAGGCGGCATCTACTTCTGGATCGGTAGTCGCATTTCTAAATAGATCTTCAACCTTGTCAAAGACGTACGTGTCCAGATCTCGGGTATCTATTATTTTAAATTATCAACATTCAACTCTGGCTTCCACCGGTAAAAAAGTACCAACCTTTAGTGAAATCTTCAAACTCATGGCCGTACATGTAAGTCACCACTCTATCTGGGTCAGAAGCCCCCATTGCAAACATTGGAAGAATATCTGGAGAGCCAAAAGACCAAGTGCGTCGCGACTGGTTGAAAACAGAATCAAAGTCGACCGGGTTCTCTTTCCATCCTGCGGCCGTATCAAAATATGTTCTGGAAAGCACTTTTGCACAGCATACCTTTTGTGACGGCGCTAACGTCCTCATAAAATCCAGCAATTATGGCTACATGTCCTGGACGCGACTCGGTCGGCATTCGAGTGTGCGAAACCCCAAAAATTCCTTCGTTCAAAATCTTTGACCGAATGAATGGCGCGGCATATTCGTAAGAATCAGAAGTCGCATTGAATCGAGGCTCGAAACATTTGTCTGCTCTTAAGCCGTCTCCTATTACAGGTGAATTAGCCCAAAACTAGTAAAATTATATAGTTGTGACATACCAACTATAAGGAATAGTCGCTTTGCCGGAGCTTCCTCAGTGGATTTAAAATGTTGCATGCCATGAACCAATGGCGTTATGAAGTAAATATCAAAAATTGACCATAGATACACTAAATGGAAGAGGATGCCAATAAAGAGCACCGACTGCTTCCCTAACCGGTTCATTGAAGTCATGAGCGTATGCAAAAATTATGTCGAGACAAACTTCCGGGCGAAAATCTATGCCTCACTTATTGCACAGCTGTCATTCTCAGATGCCAAACAGCTAAATTGTCGACGAATTGAATGCTGTTGGTTCTGGGATTAAGAACTCTATGGGATGACCACGATATAGCCGCTATCCTCTTTCTTTCGACGCGCGAAACTGCGGACCAGCGCGGCTCCGGAGGTCCCTGCAAAACCATGCAATATAGTTACATTTAACGCCATAAATGCACAGGATTCGACGTCAGCCGTCATGGCAGGTACTTTTCGGCGAACAATGATGTCCACGCTATTGCCATGTGCTCGCGTTGTGGACGGGCAGTTAATTGTCTCGTTCTGCCCGTTTAATGTTAAAGTTATATTTCCATTTGCATTGTATTTCCCCAAGTCGTTGCATATACAATCCGATTAGATTTAAAATGATCAAAGACATCCGCTAATAAATTATCATCCAAAAACAACCGCGCTCCTGTGCATACATGCAAAAATGCAGGCATATAGAATACCTCCAATATAATTTCCAATAAGACTAAATAATTATTCATGCGAGATCAGCAAACCCAAGCTCATAGACAAAGCCCAGGGTGAGCTTCGCATGCTCAGCCATATGCTCGAAAGAAAGTCGGTCGATTGTGTCCCGGGTAGAGTGGATGAAAGGGTTGGAGTTGCCAAACGTAGACTCAATAACGAAGGCAGATGGGTAGCCAACCTTGGCAGCAGAGGCGTGGTCCGAGCAAGCGTAACCACATTCGGTCTCGACATATGGGATGCTGGCGTAGGAAACTATAACCTTCTTGATGAATTCGGTGAGCTCAGGGTGGACGAAATCGGTGATAACGCCCAGGGACTCGGGGAGGCCGTTGTCAAGAGTCTTCTTGACGAAGCCGGTCATGTCTTGTTGAAGCATGGCACCAACATTAATCTGACGCTTCGCGTACTCAGAAAATATAGCTTGCGAGCCAAGGAGACCACCCTCCTCAGCAGAGTACCAGTGGAATTCGACCGTATTGTTCGGCGCAAAGCCATTCTCGACGAGCGCGCGGAAGGTTTCAAGGATGGTGACAGTGCCAGATCCATCATCGTCTGCGCCGGGAGCGCCGAAGAAGGACGGGAAAATGAGATTTATCGAATCTTGATGAGCACCGACGACAATAGTACGATCCTCGGCCGTATTGTACTTTCTACCAGGAATGCGAGCAATCAGAGAAGTTTGAGGCCAAGGGTGATGAAATGGGAAAACGACAATGTCAGGATTAGCAGCAGCGATACCCTTGACAGTGTCAAAGAGCCATTGTGAACTCTCGGCGCCGGTGGTTGACTTGTAATATCTAGTGTAGAACGACGTGAAATTCTCGAGATTGGTCTTCATATTGATGGTACTGATATTGGCGAGGAAAGGAGTTGCTTGCTCGACAAAAGAAACATTCGTAGGGTATGTAATGTTGACCTCGACCTTGAGTGAATCATCGGCGTTGTCCGTGATATCAAAGAACTTTTTGCCGGCCTTAGAAAGAATTAGTTTTCAATTCAGTACACAGAGATAGCACTGAAGCTATGCATACTCGCTTTAACTGGAGTTTATCAGCCTCAGAGATCCACTGAGCACCAGCTTCTGTCTGGACAAGGCGCAACTCGTTCGGGTTGAACACGGTCTGCGTGTTGCGTTCAGAAAGAACATACGCGCTAGCAGCAGAGGCTGCTAAACTTGTCACTGCAATTGTTGAGAAACGCATGGCTGATTAGATGCAAAACGAAGATGACGGCGGGGCTAGTAACAAACGGTAAAATGGCTTGTAGCTGTTGAGTGATCTTCAGAAGCAGGAAGCATTTGTTCATTTGGGTGCGGCTTATCGCTCACGAACAGGTCAGGGTCAGACTTTGGTCAAGCCCCAACCACTACAATTCTTCTAGTAGTACTACACCAAACCCTCATAATATTATCTGTCCGCGGCGTCAGTTCTCTTTATATTACAGCAGGAATTGTACTTGTAAAATCAGACATTTGACATCCATTATAGAATGGTATTCGTTGTACGAGACTCGTTCAATCGAGGGTGAGGGGTCCATAATTATATTAACACACCGACATGGAATCTTACTCTTCGGCCATCGCCAGCAGATCTATGTTGACAGTGCGCAAAGCTTCAACCGCCCACTTTGGAAACTTCTTCTTATCTCCACCATGAAGGGTACAAAAGAAATTCTTTACGAACGCTGGAAATTCATCGCGGATAATGGCTTGTCGCGCTTCGCGCATTAAATTAAGCTGGTAATGTACATTGTGGAGCGTCAGCATGTGCGCGCCGCTGGTCTCCTGTCACGTTCGCATTAGCAAAATTATAAAAAACACAGCATAGACCAATGAGGAAAGGTGACTTACTTTTGCTGCCAGGTGGTGAATCAAAGATCGGGTTATGCCCATTCCTCCGTTAGCCTTTGGAGTACAAATCGGACACGTGCAGCCCTGTTCGACTGGACCGTAGTCTGTAGCGAAGCATTTGTTCCTCAGATTTAAAACCCCCTTAGCCGTAATCGCGTTTCCAAATCGCTGGCCATGTCAGAAAGAAAAGTTCTAACAAATCTTATAGACAATAGCACTTACCGCGGTCCGTGTAGGATATACACAATCAAATATATCAACTCCCAGGGCCACAGACACAAGCATATCCTCCGCGTATCCCTAAAATTCATGGTCGTTAGTTAATCATTCCGTACACGACGCGCGATCGTTCTTACCACGCCCATAACATAGATCGGCTTATTACGTGGGAGCAGATCCGTGCAATAGTTCACTCTAGATAAATATGTTAGTATTATGCAACGAAGAGTTATCGGGTATGATAAGAACGTGCACTTCGCAGAATTGCTCCTTCGCTTCGCCACCCGATAAGCCACCAATAGCTATTCCGGGAGTATCCCTCTTGGACATTTCGATGCAACAAGTACGACGCAGGTCAAGGTCCAGTCCACCCTGGATAATGGCAAAGAGATTCTGTCTGTCAGGGTTCTTGTTTGCAGCAATACATCTATCGAGCCAGCGTATGCTCCGGCGCATTGCTTCTTCGACTCTCGGTCCGGTAGTAAGAGTGTGAACGACATCGTCCAATTGCATGCTACAATTATGAGTCAGTCTAAATCAAACAGTTTTGCACACAAGGGCAGTCTTACATAATATCGGATCCTATACTGTTCTGTAGTTCAATGGAGTGTTCTGGTGTGAGGAGCATTGGCGTGCCATCGTGTGGACTTAAAAATCGCACTCCTTCTTCAGTAATAGTGGCAAGTTTTAGTAACGAGACCATTTGGAATCTATTATCGTTGGCCTGTTAGATGTATCGAAGTGACTTAAGATTGCCGTCACATACCCTCCGCTATCTGTTTATATAAGTGTTATCATTTGCCGAGACGGTCAGCTTGAAGACGTTGACGTACCTGTTAAAATATTCCGTGACCAAGATTGTAGTTTGTGTGCTCCACCGATGGCGTCTAATACATCCTTTCCTGGTTTGAGGCCCCTTTATAACTACCAGTCAGCCTAAATGTCCGTTCAGGATCTAACGAGCATCTAATAACATACAAGTGATAGGTATTATTCAAGCATATCTTACAGCCTAACTCTTCCAACTGCTCCGGTGTCAAACCTTTTAATGATGCCTGGGTAGCCACCGGCATGAACATTGGTGTCTCTACCTGAATCATCTTGTTAGCGTTCGAAAACGTCGGTTAGTGAAAAGGTGTTACCAGTCCATGAGGTAACGTCATGTTCGATGCTCTTGCTTTGGATGTAGAACATTGAGCAATGACTTCGTATGTCAACGCAGATTTCGTCACCTGCGGGAAGACAGCCTGCATTTTTCCGGTATGTTCAACAGCAACTCTAGGTTCGGCTTCTTCGAGATTTGAATTGTTAAGACCCGTCCAATTGAATTATATTGGGTCTGTCTACAAAAAAAAATTCGAGCCGCACGTTTGACTGGGCGAAGAGATGAGTGACCCTGGGGCCATTATCAGCAGTGACAGCCATGTATCATAGCTCAAGTCTGAGAGAAAATATCTATAATGGGACTGAAACAAATTTAGACTCTGACCGTTGAAGGGCTTGAAGGTATAGACGAGACACTCTATCATTACAAATTGTACTGGGACGTCGGCCGGGATACCTTGCAATTGATGACTATTGGCGCAGAATTGCAACTATCGGTCATATTATCGAGATCGATTGATAATAACGTCCCTAGACCGTGCATTTAGGGCCTCGCAGAAGAGATGAAATTGCAGCCGGCAAGCTTCGCGAGAGTACTATACTATAGCAGTCCAAGTGGTGCAAACCGCGCGCCACTTTGATCACTTCGTCAAGCACTTTAAATAATCGGACCCTCGAACTGGCAGAATAGTTGGGGTCTAATTAGTGCGCCAAGACCATCAGATACCTCTTAGAGTCGATGTGTGGGATGATGGCTATAAATAACATCGTAGAAAAGTAGAAAGCAATGACTGGCCCCTGGCCCCGAGTTTTGTGCATATTTTTGGAAAAAGGGCGTTGTAATTTTGCAGCAGGAATGTCTGGTGCTAGTCTCGATTTAGTTTAGCTGCAATTCGTGATTAGGGATACCATAGCTTAATTATACGCGCCCCAGCGTCGAAGGAAGCATTCGTGTTTTATTATCGTGAATACATCCATAAGTACATCTTGACATTACATATATTCCGTAATCACAACAGCGACACTGCTCCAGGCACAGAACTCTTTTTAGGTGCGTTAAAACATACCGTACACCAAATTTCCACCCCTGTCTTTCAGACGAATTTCTCTCGATCAAAACTATTATAACATATATCCCTACGACTGTCGTCGATATATTAGTGAAGGTTGTTGCTTACTATGATTTTTCGGTGGCATCAATCTGTGTTGTTCTTGATTGTCATGCTGGCACCATATGTGCGCGCAGACAATGTAACATCGCTCACAGGGACATGGACAACTAAGGCGAATACGGTGTTCACAGGCCCGGTAAGTTCTACTTGGTTTTGGAATCTTGACATTTAATATACAGAGTCCTGACGAGAAGTCTTTGCAGGGTTTTTATGATCCAGTCGACGAGCTTCTCATTGAACCCAATCTCCCAGGCCTTAGCATGAGTTTCACTGATGATGGACATTATGAAGAAGCATTCTACTACGTACTACCGCAGCGTAAGTGGCCATTTTTGTTCTTGAAAATGAGCGGCAATTCGTGAGTTAACATGAGTGCTGGCAAATCTAGCCTCCAACCCCACTTGTCCTACTGCTCTACTACAATTTCAGCATGGAACCTATTCCTTCGCCCCTAATGGATCCTTACTATTATCCCCTATTGCTGTGGATGGACGGCAATTACTATCCGACCCATGTACATCGGAAGAATCTGTCTACTCTCGATATTCACAGTTTGAAGTCTACTCGGTAACTTCTACGCTTATAAATCCATCTGGTTTTCGTGACTAATTCGAACGCTCAGGAATGGGAGATCTTAATTGACGATTATCGAGGGCAGTACCAATTGCAGCTGTACAAGTTTGACGGATCTCCGATGAACCCAATGTATCTAGTTTATCGTCCCCCTTTAATGCTGCCGACTATTACAATGAATCCAACAGCATCTGCGACTTCTTCAGCTACGGCATCATCAACAGCGAACGCAAAGAGTCGTCTCAAGAGGTCCTTCGAAAATCGGTCCAAAACTGATGCCATAAAACGCCCGACAATCGACGGTGTTTTCTGGTGGTGGATCGGTATGATTATGATGATCGGCGGTGGAGGTGCGTTCCTGCTTTTACAACGGCAGGGTACGTACGAAAAGTAATTACCGAACCTATTAATATCAAGCTTGGAACTCAGCTTGGCTCTCAAGGGGTGTCTCTGACGAAGTAATTATTTTTTACATTATCCAATCATCAGTAAGGCGCCTGATTGGATTGGGATTTTCACTTTACTTACAGCATTGTCGTTGATTTACGGTCCCGTCCGCCTCCAAGAGGGGGTGCAAGACTACGACTACCGCTTTATATCGTTTGTGGGTTTAAGGAGGCGTTGGTATTAGACAGTACAAGTCCTTCAATTATTTTGCGAACACCGAATGCGGCCCCATGAAGGGCTAGGGGGTTGTAAATAAGATACTTGGTTCCGATTATATTGTGATTTGCTCATCATTCTACTCTTGGTATGGTTGGCTTCCATTAGCCAAATTTGCCTCGAATTGTACAAATTTATATTATCTGTAACAATTTGCTCCTAACTATTGTGCATTTGTGTTGTCAAGTTTTCGATGGTTCTTAGTGTTTGATAAACTGCGTGTGCTTTTGGTTAGTGCTTAAACTGCTCTCGCCTAACGAATTTGCGTTAAGTTGACGCCGTTATTGCCTGTGTTGTATGTTGTGCGACGAAGATGCTAAAACTAACTACATATACACGACACGCGCATACGCTCCTAATAAAAGTCGCTACTAAAGACAATATATGTATGCGCCGTCTTCACTTTTTCGAAGGCAAACAGAAGTAAATGATATGGTTCGGTAGTGTTACAAGCAACTTGCAAATACTTGTTTGTCGACGCGTGTTATTATTGATAAAGGGCTCATTTGGGTTAGGTCGATGCCGAATAAAGCATAAGAAACACGTCAGACGCGAACAACTATAGTGTCAGACAGCGCGACATCAGATATCCCATCAATAAGGATGTCGGTCTCAAACAACGCTTTGTTTCTCCAATGGCTATTAGAATGGCAGCAGCAATCCGAATCTCTAGGCTCGAAATCGCATCACACTTACAAGAAGGCGCACGACACTTTGAAAGCATGTCCGGTGAGGTTCGCCCATCCTCGCGAGTTGTTGGCCCTGAAGGGATTCGGGCAAGGGATCTGTGGAAAGCTAGAGAAAAAACTGAAAGAATACTGTAATGTGAACGGCGTTACCATGCCTGATCCTAGTCATGGCAGTACGGAAGTGGAGGCTCCACCAAATGGTGAGCGTCGTGCTGCTCCGGCCAAGAGACGTAATCCAGCAGCAGCAAATAATAAGAGTAAGCTTGTTAACTTCTATATGTTTAGAACAATTAATACTAATTTGTTTTCATCGGCAGCTTCGTCGACATTGCAGGAGAACTCTCCTCCGGACAGCACGATTTCTGTGACGATGCCGTCGAAGAAGCCTAGGACACGGAAGCCGAAACAATATGTCCCAACCTATCGTTCCGGTGCTTATGCTATTCTTCTTGTCCTATACGAGCACAATAATGATCATAAGGCCGGTAACAGCTCTCTAACTAAAGGTGAGATTATCAAGGTCGGTCAGCCTCTCTGTGATGCATCGTTCGAAGTTCCTGCAACAAGAAGGACAGATCAGACCATCGGATCTACACCCACGGCCCATTATACAGCCTGGGCGGGCATCAAGATGCTGCTGAAACATGAACTTGTTATTGAGAATAGCACAAGAGGACACACGACCTATCAGATTTCTCTTCAAGGCATCGAAATCGCCAAGAGCATTCTAAAAGTCGAAAGGGCCACGAGTGCAGATGGCCACTTGCGAAATAGCAGTCCCATTCCTTCCTCACCGATTTCTTCATCGACCGAAAGACGGCCAGCAGTAACAGCTTGGCAATCCACCAAAGAACCTAATGTGAAGAGCTCGACAGGCCAACCGTGGGACTTTACAGGGGGTGATATAGATGACAATGACAACTTTTCTTCTGACCTTGATGATCACTCGCAACAGTGCCGACAACCACTTCAGCAGGCTGCGAATGGAACGTATCCTCGTCCGTCGAGGCAGATATCAAGTAAAAACCCATCCGCGACAGATTGTCCTATACCAGCTGCAAAGATCGGCACTAGTTCACGGAAAGAGGTGTGTGGTACCACGTCGGCAGCTGCACCTGCAAGAAGCAAGCACCTGACGACTTCAATTCTCTCTTCCGCTCGTCCACGGTCTCCGACTTCGACTGTACTGCCACAGTTTACCCCGAAGGTCTGGAACCGGGGATCCTTTTTTGTCAAAGTGATTGTAGATAACCGTGAAATTCAGTCACAAAAAGAGAGGGATTTTTTTAGTACGAGGTTGAATGAGATGCCAGGAGTTGACGCGGAAGTCAGAGCGCTCGGTCTTGGGGATACATTATGGATAGCAACTCACAAGCGCACAGGCGAGGAGGTCGTCCTGGAGCATATTGCTGAAAGAAAGCGGTTGGACGATTTGGTTAGCAGTATTAAGGATGGCAGATTCCATGAGCAAAAGTATCGCCTCATGCGTTCCGGATTGCGGAGAGTAACTTATATAGTAGAAGAAACGCCAGGTGTGGATCTCGGGGCGCTATTGGAATCAGTGCAGACTGCCATCTCATCTACGCAAGTAGTGAACGGATTCTTTCTCAAGCGGTCGTCGGGCGTTGAAGAAACTGTTAAGTATCTTGGTCGACTGACTGGCAAGATTAAGGACATCTACGAAGACAATGAGTTACATGTTATTCCAGATGATGCAATTGACAGTCGCACATATCTCTCACTAATGCAACACCTTCACGCGACAGACCCTAGGACGTCATATCACATTTCGTTTCCCAAATTTCAGGCCGTGACATCCAAGAGTAGCAATTTAACTATTCGCGATGTGTTTTTGCGAATGCTTCTCACAATACGTGGTGTATCGTGGGAAAAGGCGATAGAAATCCAGAAACACTTCCCTACCCCGCGGCATATATGGATGGAATTGAACGCAGAGTACAGTATGCGGGGCGAGCAAGCTTGCAGGAATTTGGTGGCAAGTAAGTGTGGTTTAGAGAGCGCGGTTGCCAGGAAACGAATAGGCGCGGCACTGTCAAGTAGGATCGCGGAAATATGGGGCCCTGTGCCGTCTAGAGATGAAGGGGATTAGGCGGCGTATTGAGGTTGATTGCTACCGAGTTAGGCGTATGTTGTTATTTGCTATATATTTACTTAATCCTCAATCCTTGACAACTGTACCTATGCGGCTTGTTATGCAAGAGATAATGATATATTACGAAAAGTAAAATTGCTAGATGGTTACGAAACTAGAATTAGATTTAAACTCGAGTTTTGGCGTTTGCGAACTCCCAAGGGAGACGTGTTCCCAAGACAGCCCTTCCCAATTCGTCAGTCCACCATCGACTATTGCGAAAACAGGATAGAAGTCTTGTGGACTCAAAGTTGCGTAATGGCATCTCTAGAGAATGTCGCTAAGGGCGTGAGGACATTCGATGCCTTCCGTAAGTCCTTGTTGCTGTGTTAATTCCTGGCCACGCTAAAGATTGATTAGCCAAGGTATCCTCAACATACACAACTCGATCATCACAAGGCGGTGTCGTCACAATCATTCTTTCAGTAGTATGCATTTTTCTAATATGGACCGAGATGGGGTCTTATTTCGCTGGCATTGAGGAGCCGCAGTTTGCCGTTGATGGTTCAGTAGGGCGGGATATGCAAGTGAATCTCGATATTACGATTGCCATGACCTGCACCGCACTTCACATCAATGTACAGGATGTATCTGGAGATAGGTTACTGGCTGCAGAACTGTTGAAGATGGAAGGTACCGAGTTTGATTTGTCGTCGACTCATGAGCTATCGATCGAGTCCCGTGCGGCCGCGGACGAAGATCTACCGAGTGTCTTTAGGCGTGCCAAAGTAGCCAAGAAATTCAGAAAGACGAAGAAATCACATCCCAATTCTCCTGCTTGCAGAATATATGGGTCATTTAGTTTGAACAAGGTTCAGGGTGACTTGCACATCACTGCGAAGAATTTTGGATATTTAGGCGACTCAGAGTCAGAGATTACGACAAAGGCTCTCAATTTTTCGCATGTAATTGACGAGTTTTCGTTTGGAGCATATTATCCAAAGTTGGAAAATCCTTTGGATGGCGTCGCTGCCCTTATTGATGCAAGTGAGTGACCTCCTCATGCTCTGCTGGGATTGCACTAACCTTTGAGCAGATCTATTCCGGTATCAATACTATCTGTCGATTGTTCCCACAACGTACGTCAGTTATGGCGGTCGGCATGTTGTTGCGACAAATCAATATGCTGTGACCGAGCAGCCGACCTCGCAGGTTAATTCCAATCATCCTCCTGGCATCTTTTTCAAGTACGATATTGAGCCAATAGGTCTAACGATTACCGAACGTCGCGTGCCTTTCTGGCAATTCCTTGTCAGATTAGTCAATGTTGTGGGTGGGATAGTGGTTTGCACGGGATGGTTGTTTCCCTTAATTGATAGTATGTGGATCAAATGGACTAAAGGGGCCAGATCAGTCGCGCGTGAGACGCAGACGTTGCTAGATAAGGGCTTGAAAGAGTGATGATTAGAGAACGGGTACATGGATAGATTATCAGATTGGTTACGATCGGGGTTACATTACAAAAGTTACGTTCTTTGCTATAAATTTTCGGATCCTCAAACTAAGAGTCATTGGATCAAGAAAGGGGTCATTTTATATTCCAAAACATACGCCAGATAAGATAATACGCTACAATTGTAACGATAATCAGAGCTCTGGTCATTGCACAGGCGTTACTGCTATCATAGTGCAGAGTAACTGTATATACTTTAATAACGTTTACGGAGGGCATAAAAATAGGACGACAGCCGCATGCTTGGCTGAGGAAACCCGGTTGCTGCAAGCCGGAGCCGAAACGGAAAGGACCGGCTGCCATTTGCATGCCGAAGCAAATAATGCGTTGCGTTTTGATCCACAGCCTTTGGCATCTGTGCTAGCTCGAGCTAACTAAAGCTTTCAGCAGACCGATTTCCGGCAGAGCCAGATCGTCAGCTCAGCATCGGGGATAACAAGACTCGCCTTCAGTGCGTTGGCTATGCGACGGTGCTTTAAAGAGTGGATAAAATGACGCGACTTCACTACTCGGTTGGCTATGTTCTAGTACTTATTACTAGCGTGATTCTCGTGATTAGCCTTATTCCATGGGCACACGATACCACAGGCGGAGCTGTTGTTAACGTCAATGCTGCCGTTCGGTTTGTAAAGCATGCAAGGCGAAATGTACAGAGCGAGTCGCAACCCGTTGAGCGGCAATTTCAGGTTCCGGATAGAGCTCCTGGCCAAGGCATGCCAAGGAAAGCCAACCAAGGAGGAATTGGTTGGATGCAACGGACCCTTTTGCATGACCACGGAGCTCCCTCGGCAGAGGATGTTAAAGAGAAGCTGGTACTTGAGAGTCTGACCAGACGTAAACTGAAGTCTCCTAATATCAAGCGAGCCGTTAATGAGACCTCCAGCGTTAGTAGCGGCTCTAGTTCCACAATCTCAGTCTCGATGACTACTTCGGGTGGCTCTACGTCGAGTTCTGATAGCACTAGTTTCACTTCCCTTGATTCGTCCTTTAGCTCGTTGACTTCATCGAATTCTGAGTCGTCTAGAACGTCGCTGCCACCAACAACATCTTCAAGCGACATAGTTTCGTCCAGTGAGGTCGCGGCATCTACGTCCGAGACGCTAACAAGCGAAAGTCCAGTTTCTACATCCGTTTGGACATCAACGCTGCGAAATTCGGAAGGCTCTCCAGTTTCGACCGTGACTCAAACTACCATTATTTATAACCTGTACCCTCCGACATCTAGCCTGCCTGCAAGTTCCGCTGTTATCGCCCCCCAGCTTCAGACAGTAACTGCCATCAGCAAAGCAACCCATAGGACTGCGGGCTATATTACTACCATAGCAGTGGCAGCAGTCATCGTTGGTATGATTTGGTTACTTTAGATTTATGATTGCATTAATGAGACCTTGGTTATTTGAATTGGGTGAATTGGCTTAATTGATTTGATTTTCGTGCATGTTAGGCATATCATCGGATGGTACGTGATATGGGATATACTATTGCTTCGTCGTATGGATAGCAGGATTATTAGTTAATTAGTAGCTGCACAATGTGCTAATTGTAATAAGCACTTGTGTGTTGGCGAAAAGTTGTCTGCATCTACATCTGGTAACCATAAATGGTAGTAAAAATCAAGAATTCAGAGTGTTGTAATAAATATGACGAATATGCGGCTTAAGTGTCGCAACAGCGCGGTGTGCCGACTTTTGCGAAACAAAGTTTCCAGGGTTTTTACGTGTCAACCGACTCAAATATTAACGTAATATTGTCGCCAGAACTTGGTCCAGCTTTGTATTCACTGTTCCTACGAGCGTCTCGACCGGCGAAATGAATGTTAAGATCTCAGCTGCGCGCCAGCTTGTTGCTGCGAACCTGCGACGATCAGTTCAGCGCTCTAGATGTGGGCAATTGCGAAGTTATGTGTCAGAGACGATGAAGAGATCTGCCGTTGCGACGACGACTACTCCTCTAACAAGGCCAACGACAGCGCCACATCCACCAGGCGATGCTTCGGCCATAGAAAGTCTTGGTACTGGTATGTATTAGTTTATCATTTATTAGTTGGGCTTAGACAGTTGTGTGGAACGTCGGATATTTGCCACATCAATGGATTGATTTGAGTTGATGACTAATTCTTCCCAGAAATACTTCAGAATGCTGATTTAATGGATAATGCCAAAAGTCGTCCTATATACTTGGATATGCAAGCAACGACTCCTATGGACCCGCGGGTTCTAGATGTTATGTTGCGATTCTACACAGGTCTTTATGGGAATCCGCACTCAAGGACTCGTACGTATAATGAAGTAAATCAATTGGCGCCAAGCTAGAGCTAACATCATGATGAAGATGCCTACGGATGGGAAACCGAAGAAGAGGTCGAGAAGGCGCGAAAGTATGTTGCCGACCTTATTAACGCTGATCCGAAGGAGATCATATTCACCTCAGGTGCGACCGAATCGAATAACATGAGCGTAAAGGGAGTCGCTCGATTTTACAAGAACAAAAAGAGACATGTTATTACGACTCAGACAGAACACAAGTGTGTTCTTGATTCGTGCCGACATCTACAGGACGAGGGTTTTGACGTTACGTACCTCCCTGTCCAGAGCAACGGTCTTGTCGACCTGGAGCAGCTCGAAGCTGAAATCCGACCGGACACCTCCCTTGTCTCCATAATGACAGTGAACAATGAGATCGGCGTTATTCAGCCAATCGAAGAGATCGGCAAGATTTGCAGGAAGCACAAGGTTTTCTTCCACTCCGATGCAGCTCAAGCTGTCGGCAAAATTGTCCTCGATGTCAATAAGGCCAACGTTGATTTGATGTCGATTTCGGGCCACAAGATATATGGACCAAAGGGCATCGGCGCTTGCTACGTCCGAAGACGTCCTCGAGTTCGGCTCGAACCTATTATTTCCGGAGGTGGCCAAGAGCGTGGTCTGCGCAGTGGCACCCTTCCTGCGCCTCTAATTGCTGGATTCGGCGAGGCTTGCCGAATTGCGAAAGAGGAGATGGCATATGATCACGAACATATTTCCAAACTTTCGAAGAGGCTCTGCGACGGTTTGCTAAGCTTGGACCACACTATTCGCAACGGCGATCCTGACCACCACTATCCCGGTTGCGTGAATGTTTCCTTTGCTTATGTCGAGGGTGAGTCGCTCCTTATGGCTCTCAAGGATATTGCATTGTCGTCTGGTTCGGCTTGTACCTCCGCTTCTCTCGAACCGTCGTATGTCCTACGAGCTCTCGGTGCCGACGATGCCCTGGCGCACTCCAGCATTAGGTTTGGTATTGGTCGTTTCACAACGGTCGAGGAAATTGATTATGTTCTCAATGCCGTTCGCGAGCGTGTCACGTTCTTGAGAGAGTTGTCACCCTTGTGGGAGATGGTTCAGGAGGGCATTGATTTGAACTCCATCGAGTGGTCTCAGCATTAAGTGCAGTTCTCGAGTGGACCGTCGTATCCATGGGACCATTATAAGTATAAATCATATTTCGGGTACTAGATTCAGCGTCGTTTGAGGAGTTTGTGTCATTATCTGGATTCATGTTTTTGGGCAGGAGAAGTTTCAGGCTCTTTGTGCTAACCACAAAGGTTCTACAATTGTACATGTTGGTGCTTCGAAGTCAAAAAATTGGTAGTTATAATAAGGGTCTCGTAATTGATCCCACCCACCATATTGACTGTTATGTGGATGCACTTGATTTGTATTTATCGAAGCACTCATTTCAGTATCTAGTGAACGCTATACATAATACACTATAGCCGAAGAATGAGTTTCAGGAACAAAAAAAGTCCAAACGCCGTTTCACACGCAAGTTGAACAACTTATGTCCACGGCACATCCCAAAGAGTAATAATATCCAAACAGCTGATTCTGAGTAGCCGTTCTGTGGCTCTGTTTGTTTAACTTCTAACCCCTTTGATGACTTTCACCAAACCATTCGTCCTCTTCAAGAACGTAGCCCAAGGAGGCATATAGTGGAACAGTTCATCTAGGGCCGGAATCCTGCCAATCTCGGTGTGATCGTTCTCATCAAGGCCGTCGGGTACCAAGCGCGGGATCCATTCGTCATAGTTGCCCGCGGCTTTAACATTCTGGAGTGCTTCCCAGTTAATCTGGCTTCCTGAAGGATTCGATACACGGACGATGAAGGGTACCGAACCATCGCATTTTCCGCCACTCAGATTACAACGCGCCCACAGGTCAATTGCGTAAAAATGGCCGGAAATCGAAGGGATCTGTTTCGAGCTATTATAGTTTGTGCCTCCTGGCGACTGGATAATGTCGAACTGCAACGTCGACTCTGAGGACAGATATACGTCTTTGGGGATAATCAGTTCCAATGCCCGAGTATTCTTCCCATAGATTCTGATTATGTACTCTCGTGGTGTGACGTCTTCTTCCATAACTACATCTATCCATTCTTTTGGCGATCCCGGTGCAACATAGTCGGCAGGCGACAGTCCTGGGTACGAACAGGCATTCAAACTCGGTCTTATCGGATATGCCGAACAACTGGTCAAGATTCCCCTGGTCGATGGCCTGTCACAAATTAGATAGGTTGTGCTGGAAACAGATAACGCATAGAGAATTTAATGCCTACATTTCAGCCATCACCCTCGGAACGTAGGCAGGGATACCTGTAAGCGTAACGACGCCGCCAAATGTGAAGTTATCACTTGATGCTGACGTCAAATCGACTACTTGTTCGTAAAACATTTTCATAGGATACTGTTCCGAAAACGGGAATTTTGTAAGTGTGGCCACAAATGCACCACACACCGCAACGGCAAGGACTACATTAACCTGCAATGATAGTATCCGACCAGTACGAAGTATGCGACATATGAATGGTGTCAATGGAAGCAGAATAGCAATCGTGGCGAACGATATAACAGCATATGCTAAACATCTTGTTAAAGATAGTCTCTCGTAGGCTGAGCTATTACTCACGGAGGATATATGGACTGCCATCAGTGACTGTATGTCTCAATGAGTAAACAGAGAAAAACCCAAGCTGCAAATATATTACGCCAGGGATAAGAGATATAAATATAAACTGCACGAGCTCAATTAATGATTCTATAGCTTGGTCGGAAATGGTAAATGTCCAGGCCCCGGTATTTTCATCTGAAGTCAAGGCCGGGAGCAAAGGTGCGTGTTCCAACGACTGGTCCGATCTGGTATCGTTGTCAATATTATCGTCTTCATTACCATCTCGAGAGTTATCTCGGTCGGTGAGTTGAATACTATCAATGCGATGCGATTTAATGTCCTTTATGTACGGCACAAGTGCGAGTCCACATGCAATCAAGGAGCCAAAGTATTGTATAATAAATATATAGCTTCCACCCAGATGCATCTTAATCTGAAATATAACTCCGACCAGAGAAAGAATCCAGTAGAGTAGCGCCAATTCGAGGTGAATATTCAGCGATTGCGACCCAGGACTGATGATTTCACAGACTTGCAAGAAAATAGCAACCACTACCGCTGAGATCAAGAAAATGGTGAGAATTGGCAGGTCGGCAGTGTATATTACTTCACGATTGTGAGCCGAGATAATTTGAAGCAAGACGTAATTTGTCAGAACCAGGATGATCAATGTACCCGGCACTCGAAGCCATCCCCTGCGTTCCAGTATTAAAGTCTTCTCCTTGAAAATTAGATAATACAAGAGCCCGCCGATCGCCAAAGGACCAACGATTACCGCAGTCAGAGAAATTGCTATAAATGTATTCATGCTCAGAGCAATTACAACTACGCCGAGGTCTGTAATTTGGTCAGCAAGCAAGCTGAAATCGAAGCAGCTCCACTTACAGTCGAAAAAAACGCCGGGTACATGTGCATTGTCACTAGTCACATTCTTCGTACGACTAGAAGATAGTTTGCTCACAGTCCTCAGCGATGACTGTGCTAAATATCGTACGGATCCTCGATTGGTGCTACGGATATTATCCAGGGGTGTATGATACCTGGATCGTGACTTATAGTATGCCATGTCGAGCCCTCTAATGTAAGTCAATTTTTTGCAATGTAAGCAGTATGGTCGTCGGACTTACTTGAGATTCGCTTTATCATAAATCGAAAAATCCGTCATGCTTTTCATAACCCCTGTCTTGAACACGTCCTGCATTATGACACTGCCCAGCGCATGATGAACTGCAAAAGTAAGTCCCGAGACCATCCAATTTCAGTAGCATTCACTCACCTCCTGCGAACGCTTTCAAGACTTCATAATTCGACGCCCGATGCATGGTGCTTCTACCAGCAGCACCAGCCGAATCTATATTCAGAAAGTACTTGACATGGTTGAATAAGGGATGCTTAAGGAACTGTTTGGCGCCAAGTAATCCCATCTCTTCGCCAGTGTTGAAATTAAACACGATTGTACTGTCCGGTCGCTGTGACAGGAAATGCTCGAATAAGAATAGCATGACAACGACCGATATCCCGTCGTCGGTTGTCCCTGACAAAAGTCAGAACGAAAGCTTAGCACTGACAGCTACAAAAGATGAAATTTTTACCAAAAGATGTGGAAACGCTGTCGTAGTGGGCCGAGACTAAAACTCCCGGATTTCCGTTCTTGTTGCCTCGGATCACTGCATATATATTCTCGCCTTCGAAATATTCCGCCTTTTTCTCGTCTGGCAAGTCACTAGGAGTAATCACGAAACCATCACTGTCTTCGATTATTTCCGCAAACGACACATCTGAAACAGCCGTAGCTATCTGACGCAACCGATCCAGAACAAATATTCGCACTCGCTCGTGTGCACGAGAATTGTAGGAATGAGGCTGGGCACTGATGTTCTGTAAATCATTCCACATCAATTCGAGCGCTGCGTCCGTAACTGCCGAGGATCTTTCCCCTCTATATGTAACCAATGTGTCGACCTCGGCAGAATATGTCGTAATAATCGCGAGTCCGTATAAGAAGATGATCGATACGGAGAACACAACCGGAGCCGATATTCTCCGACTTTGATTTTCGATCCACTTGACAACGCCGTGACAGAACCGCATTTTTCTAGTCCCGATTCACGTCAGAGCTCTGACTGATGCTGTTTCTCGGTAGCCTACCGATTTTAAATGCACCGCATGACGAGTTAATGGAGCCGTGATAGTGATACCAGTGGCTACCGGATGACTTACGAGGTAATGGCGGGGCTCTATCGCGCGCCGCACAAACCCAGGCCAAAAATTATGTAGGGAAACCTGGAAACTCCAATCAAATTCGTAGAAGAATTACATGGCAAACCCAATGCAATAAAAGAATAAGCACCGAAATGTGAACAACGTACAAAGGAATCATAACCACAGAAATCATACAATTGTGGTAAATGCCAATGTCATAACAACTTTTCTACTCGTGAATCCGCTCAAAGTAAATGTCCACACCAAATAATACCAAAGATAAGCATACAAAAAAAGTCATTTCATGTCTAAGCCCAATTCCTATGGTTATGTTAGCTGACACGATAAATAAAATATTAGCCGCACCAAAATACTCACCCTAATAAACTCATGAGCGTAGCACCGAGAGCCACAGAAAAGAATCCGAGTAAGCTCATTGGCGCACTGGCTTCATGAAGGTCGCCGTGCATCCACTCCTCGGCTAGTAACTCCACCAAACTGACCCAAAGCAGGATTCCAGCCGACAATGAGTTCAATGTGCCCATAGCCCATAACGCTGTCGGGGACGAATCACCAGCGTAGTTTGATCGGGCCAAGATGCCAATAGCCATGCCTATCGGCGTAATCGTACAAAACCCGATGCAAAGGAAATACTTTCTCGTTTGAGAGAGCGAGGCTACGTCAATTATCCTCGTTCCCAAGGCCATGCCTTCAAACATCTGATGGAATATAATGACGACGAACAGTGACATAAAAGCTGAGGCTTGAGTGACGGACAGTGTCACGCCGATGAGCACGGAATGAAACATAATGCCAGCTTCGAGAACGTAAAGACTTAACCGCTCAATTGACTCTGAGATATCAGCAGTAACTGCAACATTGTCGTCATTTCTGTCAAGTTCGAAGAATGTATGACCATGACTGTGCACATGTGTTTCAGCATGTGCAAAAATGCCCTGGCCATTGGAATGACTATGCGAGTGACTTGTGAGATGCTTTGGCTGCGGCCTCTCGATGGAATCCTCAGTTGTAGTCGGCAGCAGTGGCGCGGAGGCAGCGTCCTTCGCAAGCTGTGCCTTAGCCCGTTTGATCCGGTCAGAAACTATTCTGTGACCAATATTTTCGATCGTAAAGGTCATCAATACACCGATCATTGCAATAGCACCTGGCCATGCATCGAATGAGAGCTCGCCGATACAAGGGTTGTTGAAAGTCTCGAACGCATCAGGGAGTAAGTGAATAAATGCGGTCGCAACTATGACACCAGCTCCGAACTGCTTGACCACGACGAGGATCCATTCGGCTGCCGCGGATTTATCACCAGACTTTAGCAATTTCTGAATAACAAGCGGAAGAAAAACCGCGAAAGCCGACGCAGCAAAAACTATAAATACCGAACCTATCCGGAGTGGGACGTTGTAGTTGTCGAGGCTTAGAGCCGTGCAGTCTGGTTGAATGTCCATAGCTTGTGGATTCATTTCAATATTATGTTGATCCACCAGAAGAAGAAGAAGACGTTGTCGTAGACAAGCTCCAAGGTCCTTTATCTTCTGAAAATCAAAGAGTGGATGGATTCGCCAGATACATATACGAAATAAATGGTGGCATGTATGCAGGGAAAAGGCAGGTCGGTTGATTAGGGCTTGTTCGCTGATGCGTCTGTGCGACCAGAGCTAACCCAAGTTGGTTAATAAGCTGCCTCGCTAATTTCTCTCTTGGTGGCGCCGCACAACCAACAAGGTCCTTGTGTTCGTTTGCGAATTGTTACCCAGCTCAACCTTGCTCGTGGATAAGATGAGAAGATTAATTCATTCATACATATCACTCGATGCTGCATGATATTATGCTAGTTAAGATCTTTGTATCCATCTTAAACTCGAATAAAGGTTACATATAAGTGAATGCACTATCAGTGAATAGTAACGATATAATCTCAAGGCTCCATCAACAGTTGGTTGGCATTTGTACACAGTAGATCAAAGCAAGGAATATTCATAATGGGAACATAACAATAAGCACACCGCGCCTCCTCCCCACTAAACATATACAGTTACCACATACCCTTAGTTCTCAACTCCGAGCTGCCTATCAATCAGACTAGCCCTAGTCGGAAACTGGAACCACTGCTTAGTGTGCACCAGGAACCATACCTCGAGGACTTAGTGTCTGTTGGCCAGGGTAATACTCGTTCATAGCAGGACCACTACTGGTTAACCCAGACGCCGGGCTGATAGGTCGGCTGCGCTCTGAGGAAGCAGCGCTATTGTTCTCTTTTAATGCGAGAAGCTGCTTGGATCGGAAATTTTCATAGTGTATCTGCGCCGTAGACTCAATAAGATCCTGCAAATGCGTTCGAGTCAGGAAATTCCGGAGAGATATGAACTCGCAATGGTTCTCATTTTCGACTTGGTTCGATGTTAGTCATTACGTATCTATATTAGACCTAAAACACGCAGTAATCTTACCGTTTATAAGTCCCCAGCGGCTCTTACGGCCACGGACGACTTTACCGTCCACTACGATATCTTTCTCGGATCCAACGACCGCAAATGGGATCATGTTCTATTGACGAACATTAGAGCTGCATATATTACGCAAGAAATTCTTTAGGTACCGTACCCGGATGTGCGAGTTCATAGCACGCTCGTCCTCGTCAAGCAGATCATTGTCATAAGGATACATCTTGATATGGTGAAACGCAAATTCCTCTCGGATTCTCTCCTTAAAAGCGGCCTGCTCCTCTACCGTCAAAGCGTCCGACTTGGCGATAACAGGAACAACGTTGCAAATATCCATCAACTTCTTAAGAACAACGATATCAAGTGGTCGCAGTCTATGTCAGGCAATGGTTAGTCATAAATCACTACACATGCAGTTTCATAAACAACTAAAATGTTCATACGAATGACCGGTAGGCTGAATAAAAAATAAGCAACAATGGATACGCGTGTCGACAATATAACGCTCGCGTTGAGCGGTAAGTTCTTTTCGCAAGTATGCAGAATGCTGGTCCTTGATGTATTTTACTATGGGATCCCAGCATCGATCGTTATTGACCTTATCACCGTATCCCGGAGTGTCAACAATATTCAAATGCAGTCTGACACCATTCTCTTCAATAGCTGTCTCATATTCGTTAGTCGCCAGCATGCCATGACTAAGATCCAGACGAATATAAGTCACAGTGGAACATACTATGCGAAACCGTTTGGATCTCGGTCGTCGATCGATTGGGTTCCGTTGGACTCAGTCTTCCCTTGCTGTCCAACAAGTGCGAAGCGAATATAGTATTGATCAAAGTCGTTTTGCCAAGACCAGTTTGGCCTACACGTAGCAGATGTGAGAAACATAGCTATTCCATGTACAATTTGATCACCGAATTGTGTTGAAACGACATATCATACCTACACACATAATATTGAACTGAAACCCCCTTTTCAAGAGCTTCTTCTCAATTTGACCGGTGATGGAGTCAAAGCCAACATAATTTCGAGGCTGCACGGTTTCCAAAGTGGTAGTGGCCATGATTTGACGATATATCGAACGAAGAACTATTAATTAAGTAGATGCAATATGATCAAACGTGTAGCAACAATTGTGTTTGGAACCCTGACTGGTGGCAGCCACTTTGCACGTAACATAACACAACTTCTCAACGCGTCGTTCTTGTTGTCCAGGGGGTGTGCCCATTAGCTTCCAAGGTATCTGTGTTAGTGTGTGTCGCGTTTATGGCATATCGAACGAGCGCGGTGCACTTGGGCCCTGATTCAATAGTCTGGCATCGTAATACAAGGGTTTAGTATAACCCAAATTTTCCCAGGATTCAATTATCTCTCCCGAAACTACTTAGCAGAGCTTCTGGTATTCCGTCTGTACACCGACAATGGCCACACGACACATTTATACATCACAGTGGGTCAGCAAGCTATGGAATCTGATTCCACGACTACGCCCCATGAATGACCACCACTCACTGCCGCTGTCACCGGCAGTTGTCATTCCGGGCATAACTATTCGGCTGCCGCTCCCATTCGACCTCGGCCTCGGGCTAGGTAACAATCCGTTCGGCATTGTGTTTGCGGTACCGAAGAAGAAAACTTCGCTAAGCAAGCGGCGACAAAGACGCTATGCGCCGGGCGACAAGCACGTCAAGCCGGTGCAGTCCCTCAATGAATGCCCATCGTGTGGACGAGTTAAACGAGCACATACTGTCTGCACCCCATGTCACGAAGAAATTAAGCAGATTTGGAAGGCAGAGAAAGGCTTACTTAGCAGAGAAAAGCCGCCTGTTCCAGAGACTATTGATTCGGATTTCTTGGAGATATTAAATGAGAAGAAGAAAATATCAAATATTCCGAACCCTGGTGATTTCTTACGGCAACTGAACAAGGAGGAGACCAGCAAACGAAAGCCACCGATGTTCGAATGGGAAAAATTGCGTGATAAAAGTAATTTGTAAAACTAGGTAGTACTAGGTGTAATACGGTATAGGGAGCGCATTGTGCACGTGTACATATAAGGACCATTTTCTTCTATATAAAGCAAACATATAAACACTATTCCATCGTTAGACGCACACATTGCCATTCATATTGCGCAACTATATAGTGCACCAAGCCCTACTGTGAGTATAGCTGATAATCAAAATTCACCAGCTTGCCAAATATACTACCGCATTGCTTCGGGAAATGACGGCTTACAACCTTTGCTTCGCCAATTTTTAGGAGATTCAACTGAACTGTAGACCCGATTGGTTTCCAGTGCGCATAATTACCGTTGTTTGGATCGCCACTCTTGATAAACTGGGACCACCTTTCTTGTATCTCTTGGCTGACCGCGATTTGTGCACTCGTGGCAGAAGACGCGGCATAGGTCCCAAACAAGGGCTCGATATCAGATTCATGGCATACGTACCTGCCTTGGCACAAAGACAGATCCGCATTGGCCGGATATGTAATTCCCACCTCTGTCTCATAGATATATATCTTACTGTATATGTTGCTGAAGTATGACAACGCTATTCGTTGCACCGCGCAGGTCCAATAGAACAGCTTTCCAACAAACGCTAGCTCCAGTCGGGTGGAATCATCTCGCAACGGATTGGGTAGGAAGCTTAACGTGGCAAGGAGAAGAGCCGCACGCTTTGTCCCCAGGAATTGGCTAAGTAGAGCGGGATAATATGTAATAGGAACAGCGGCAGGTATAGCATCCTCCACTTGGGAATTTCCTTCATCAGCAACAGTGCCAACAATCATGGACACCTTAATCGGCAGGTTTCCCTCTTCAACGTAAGTGGAGAAATCTTTCTTAATTAGAGTCCCATCAATGACAGGGCTCAGTGGCTGTCCGTAATTGATTTCTGGACAAGCACGTGGTCCATTTGACACGACAGAGACTTGAGCAGCCAGGATTTCTGTAAGAGAAAGGTTCCGCATGCATGCAATATCGGCGCATCCTGTTGAATTGTATATCATGGCTGTGATGAGATTGACTGAAGTTGAACGTTTGTTAAACTAAAGACAATTAGATATTCACTCGATTTCTCTTGAGATACCTTGCTTACACCAAAGTCCATTGGATCAGACATTAGGATGGCTCGACCAAAAATGCCTGCAGTATCACTGGTCGACAACAATGCCCGGATCATTGTAGCGCCAGAACTTTGCCCGGCAATTGTAATCATCGATGGATCACCGTTGAACACTGCAAGATGGTGAGAGGGGTCACAACTTGTAGTTAGTATAAATCACCCCGCTTACTGTCAATATTCTTCTTCACCCATTTTAGGGCTAGGATCACATCCTTGAGTGCAAAATTCGTGTTCAACTCGTCGTCAAAAAGTCCAAGCAACCCTAGGCGGTATTGGACGGTAACGACAATTATTTCCTTCGCCTTTGCCAAATTGGCACCGTAAATCGTCGGATCAGAGGTGCCGCCGACTAAAAATGATCCACCGTGTATCCTGAAAAGTTAAAATAACAGTGTAAACCTCATCGAAATAATAATATTGCTCGTACCAAAACATTACAGGTAGCGGCCTCTCATTTGCAGAGTGTTCTGGGCGAAACACGTTGAGAAAGAGGCAGTCTTCGGATTGATATGTTGTATATTGTATACAAAATGGAGGCAGTGACGAGGCGTCATATCTATTGCAGTGATACGGGTGAGCACTCGAATAACACTCAGATTGGAAGGCACTCACGTTACATTGCGACTGGGTACAAATGGAACAGGATCTGCGAATCTTAGGTTTCCAATGGGCGGCATAGCATAGCGGATACTAAGAAAGCGGACACCGTCTGAGTCTTGAACGCCTAAGTACTTGCCAGTGGTCGTAGACGCAAGGCAAGCTCCCGAGCAGTCACAACTATAGGCACTAACGTAGTACGCACAAATTGCCAGAACAATGTACGTTGAGCGAAAATCAGCATGCATGTGGACTAGAGCGAGCGACTGACGAAAGCAATATATGATGATGGAGGGCTCGGCTCGTGTGAGCACAAGATGCGGGTTTGAGCTGTCTTATACGACAAACAACATACTCGAGTAATCGGAAGTGTTCGAGACAGGACGAACAAAACTCATTAAACTATGTTGCAACCGTTACACGACGCGCAGCCATGCATACGCGGGCTGCCGCAAGCCGAGATCAACGAGACTTCCCCGCCGTAGGGGGTTGAATAAAACCGAAGATACATGTGCAGCAACGTCGCCGAGGAGATGGAACGCGGCATGTAATTGGACAACCATTGAACAAAGCGCCTCAGATGAACCAGCGTTGTGGATGGAAGAAACCTCACGGATCTGAGGCGGATGTCACAATGTTGGCCATTGCGGAACGGCGTATGTAATTATGCATATATAGCGACCGACGACCTGGACGATAATGGAAACCGCGTACCCGTTTGGCAGTCGCACGAACACATAATTTCGACAATTGCTGGCCTAGGATATACTGTTTGTCCCGGACACGCTCAGTCTATTGAACACGTCCATAGAGTCTCATACTGTATCTTCACCCCAAAAGTGACTATATTGTTGTCATTATCTACTGGTGTGCGACAAGGTCCAAAAGGTCCAGGCCCCGCTCTTGCCGGCTCCAAATGCGGCCGATACCTGAGAAATTTGCCGTCATAAGGATCGTGGTGGGGACACAACTTGAAATCCAAATTAGATGTAATTCCCTAATGCGGATAGCAATGTGTAAACCCACGTGCAATATCGGAGAGCCGCACAATCACCCTGACCAAGGCCCAAATAATAGCTAACGGGTTTTGCTGGTTTAGATGCCCGAGTGCAGCCCTCTGGTGATTGCTAACATACCAAAAAAAGAGCCAACTGGCTTAATGCAGATCTAATCTGACTACTATCCTTTGCCGCATCCAGTTTGTGTATCCAAAGTGTGGGGCACCACCATGGTTGGTAACCTTTTGATCTAAATCCTATACCCAGCACTAACCCCGGTGTCAAGAGCAAGCAGTACTTTTCTACCAATCTCACACCCGAAGGTTTGTCTTGGTATTTGCTTCTATTGATGGATAAAGAGCTAATGGATAAACAAGCACATCCTGCTGACATATTCTGTGTCGAGACTACGTCGGAATATGCAATAACGTCATCTGGCAACAGCACTCTGAAGTTCTGGAGTGCCACTTCGAACAACCATGAGTTAAGTCTGACCATTAAGACTACACACAGACTTGGAATTCACCACATCTCTGCAAATAAGGAGCTAGGACTTGTCGCTGCTGTTGGATTTGATGGGGAGATATCAGTCTGGTCATTGCAGGACTGCTCATGTCGTGCAGTCATAAGCGATCGTATGCTTTCTTTTAATCTCTAGCAAGGGTAACAATTGTGTTTCGGAATCAAAGACTAACAGCAGTGCAGCTAAAACAGCATACTGGGCCGTCCGATTTTCAGCCGACGGTGAATTTTTGGCCGCGACCTCACTCGACGGCGGCATCGCTGTCTGGAACGCAACCAGCGATAATTTTGAGCGGTGTGGCGATCTTGAGACAAAGGGCAGTCCGGGCTTAGCAATAGACTACGTGAGTACCTAATCGACATGTCAGCGATAATTCGTGGCTAATTCCTTGGTAATCCTAGTCAAATGACGGCCGGTTTATCGCTTCAGGTCATGAGAACGGTGGACTGTATATTTTCAGTACAGAAACAGCTCGCCTGTTACATTCCCTCCCGGGTATGTGAACCATTAGTCTGACGATAGCATATGCATGCGTTTGGCACTCATGCTTGTTCGTTCTCTGGAGCGTTATTAACCTAGACTCTTACTAGGCCATATCAAAGCCGTCCGCGCCGTTGCATTCTCACCTCTGTCCAAGCTTCTGGCTGCCGGTGGTGATTCCAACGTTATTACTGTCTACGATGTTACTTCTGGCGAGCAAGTTTTTAACCTATCCGGACATTCACGATGGATTATGTCTCTAGACTGGAATTTTACGGGCGAGTATCTTCTTAGCGGGTAAGTGAATTTACCACTCTACCTCGAATACAGAGATCTACTCACACTCTTGTAGGTCCTTTGACAAGTCTCTCAAAGTCTGGTCTATAGAACAGACCGAATGCGTAGCAACCCAGACCGAATCAGACTCTGCCGTATGGGCAGTCAAGTGGAGCAAGACAGCAGGAACAGCGCGACCTCAAGGATTTGTGAGTGTTGGTATAGACAGGACTGTCAGGTGGTATCGCGAGGCTACTGGCAGCTAAGAGCTCGAACGCGCATAACAGCCCAACTGTACATATGTATAATACTTGCTTTGACACATAAGTGCTGCACAATTAGTCGGGCAATGGCATATAGGAATTAACGCGTTGTCACGTATATCTCTATCATACAGCAATTACACTATTGCTGGCACGTTTCACGTGTGCTTTGCTAATGAGTAAATGTAAATAAACGCATTTCAATAACAGCGCCCAGTCCTGTTGCATTGGTGTCTATATAGCCGTAAAGTCAGTTAAGTGAGAACGACAATTTTTCTATGCGATGACGTAGGCAACCCCATCGCCAGTGCTCATTTGGGACGTTCGAGACTACTTTAAGAACAACAATCCTCTGCATCCTGATTGATAATTTAATCTACAGAATGGTCAAGTTGACGAAGACTGCATTAATTTCAGAGGCTATTAGTCTCTTCAATGAGCAACTATCACGAGAAAATAGCACTGTGCGGCCAATGTCAACTGAATCGTCATACGTTACTCACAACTCCGTTGGAAAGCTGGCATTGGCGCTCAACTCGGAAAAGTACTCGTTCTCCAAACTGCTGACGGGCACGCAAATCTACATTCCTCCAAAGCCAGAGAAAAAGACTGTAAGTGAATATGGCAATTAGAAGTTGACTCGCTGCTAACAAGAAAAGGATCCTGAGTACGAAGCCCGGATGAAGAGACTAAGGGCTCGTCTGCAGGAGCAGGAATACCAAGAAATGATCGCGTCTGCAGTTCCAGAACTTTCTTCTTCATTCCTGGAACCGTTCGAGAAGAAAGAGTTTAAGCAACAGATCTCAGTTATTATCAATGTCATGTTTTCTGTTGTGTCAGTTGGATTCGCAGTTTGGACATGGGGTGGCTCCGGTCTGGGAACGGGACAACGGCTACTGCTCAGTATGTTTGCTGCTCTAGTCGTGCTAGTTGCGGAGGTTACTTTATACCTGGGTTATCTTCAGCGGATAGACGACGCAAGGAAGAACGAAAAGAGGACAAAGGAAGTTAAAGAGGTTATAAGAAGCGTGGAGTTCGTATCCTCAGCGGGACAAACCAGTATGGATGAAAGGCAAGGAAAAAAGTAGTTAGGTTTGATATACATTGCCCTACTGTACATTATATTGATTGCATCAACCATGACCTAGATCGCATTAACATCGCGTTGGTCCCCTTGGAATCATTACAGTCGTCGTCTCCCATTCCTTAGCTCCTGATCTAAGCGGTTTAGCTCGAGTGGTGGTTAGCATACGCCTGCCAATATGGATGTTATGCATACCTCATTTTGCTTTTCTGCTATTCGAGTCTCCAGGTTGTCGACTTCCTGCTGTTCAGATAGCAGCGTACGATTGGTGATTGCTAAATTATATGTGCCTGTCCCCGCTATGCCGTAAGGATCATTAGTTGTCAAGTGTAATGTATCGAGAAGATTTTTCTGCTGCTAAAAGTTAGACGCAATGCCGCGTTATAGAACACATGAACACACCTCCTCGACTAACTGCTCATATGTATCAATGCTTGTTTTTAGCGAACTTCCACGCTCTCTGAAGTAGTTTATCCGGTCGACAATTTCAACCGCGGACGGGCTACACAATCGTAAGACGAGACAGGTTGTCAGCACAGCCAATACATACTATATCTTAACCAAACGCTCCAACTCTTCACATATCTCCGTGATATCCTTCTCCATATGCTCCTCGACCTTCATATTTAGTGGCGTCCGCACAGCATTTTCTTTTCCGACAATGCGCGGCTCTATCGTGTCCGCTCTGTTTCGTAACATAACTCGCTTATCTTTCGTATCAATCATGAGGACCTGCCGTTCTTCGTTATCGACATCGCGAATCAGGGATGTAACGTGTATTCGCCGTAGCACAGCATTTGTGAAATGCTCTTCACACGAAAAGTCCAGTGTTGAGAGTGATCCGGCAGATTCAGCTAATGAGTGTATGATACTATCTAGAGGTGCCATTCTTTTCCAAGCTGAAGTATTGAACAGTCAAGTTCTAACGCGAATGTTTGTGTTCAGCGCATTATTAGGGTTTGTTTACATACGCGACACGTTGGAGAATCCTAAGGTACTGAATTGTACGTAATAACGTGCTGAGATATGCTTAACGCCTGTCAGAGTAAGTCGTCTCACCACCGTCCGAATAGAGTTGACCTCAACAGGCCATCATCCACTTCAGTCGGTATCTGCGATTTATTCGAAATCTGTTCTATCTTTGTACAAGTTATCAGGTAGATTAAACATATTTAATTTGCGATGCCGGGACCAGAGAGTCAGGAACCTAAAGTGGACATTAAGGACGAGAAGATGACAGATGCGGATACTGCGCAGAAGCCAAAATCGCCAGAGGAGGTCGCTGCTCTTGTTCTGAATGGTACGTAGAATGCTGATTGATAGCGAATCGGAACCTGTTGCGAGATCAGATCATTCTAATATATTGCCGGCAGATATCAAGCAGAACTTTGGATTCTTGGAAAAAGCGGCAGTCAATTTCGAGCCGAGATTTTCCATGCGAGTGCTACGGGGTCTTGGTAATCTTCGACGACGCCTTACGCCTGATATTCTTGTGAATACCGTCGATGCTGCGTATCCATCATCCTCTCATAGGTCTGCTGCCTTAATATTGAAGTATCTCGGAAAAGAGGAAAGTTCTATGGAAATCGACGAATCGGTGTCTGGTAATGCGACTTCTGCAGTTCTTCCCGAGATTGACGTATACGTTCTTGTTCTGTTTCAGGTGTTTTTGTTGGATCAGGGCGACGTTGCCAAGCTGAATTCATTCAATGATGAGGCTATCACCATTCTTCGAGGATACAATCGCAGGACCTTGGATGCGCTGGCT
Source organism: Lipomyces sp. NRRL Y-11553 (assembly GCA_003705905.2). Taxonomy (NCBI): domain Eukaryota; kingdom Fungi; phylum Ascomycota; class Lipomycetes; order Lipomycetales; family Lipomycetaceae; genus Lipomyces; species Lipomyces sp. NRRL Y-11553. The sequence continues at coordinate 49,624 of PPJW02000016.1, read as the reverse complement.
GCCAAGATGTGGTTCTATTATGCACACGGAAAGGAATTGAACAAGCAGGTTGTAGAAATTAGACCGTACGTAGCCTTGGGTGATAATCTTGTTGCTCGAAACGTCGACTGACTAATATGCAGCTTATTACTCGCGGTCCTCCGGACCTCCACATTACGACATGACACCGAAACCCGTGCCATGCTTACGACCCTTTTGTTACGCAACTACCTCCATACTCAGGCGATCTCGCAAGCTCATCAGCTAGTTCTCAAGGCTGATTTTCCTGAGTCAGCCGCCACTTCCGTTGTCGCGAGATACTTATATTACGTCGGACGGATCAAGGCTATTCAGCTGGATTACAGTGCTGCCAATGAGAGTTTGATAGGCGCGATCCGCAAAGCTCCCCAGACTTCATATGCGGCCGGATTTTTGCAAGCTGCTCATAAACTTAAGGTCATCATTGAACTCTTAATGGGCGACATTCCGGAGAGGTCGTTGTTCCGCGAATCAATGTACGAGAACGCTCTGGCACCGTATATGGATCTCGTCAAGGCTGTTCGAATCGGCGATGTTCCTCAATTTTCTGATACTATTGAGAAATACGGGTCGGTTTTCAAGAAGGATGGCACGTACATGCTTATTCTCCGTCTGCGCCAGAACGTCATCAAGACTGGTATCCGCATGATGAGCTTATCGTACTCTAAGATTTCGCTTCGTGACATTTGCATTAGACTTCACCTTGACTCCGAAGAGAGCGCGGAGTACATAGTGGCCAAGGCAATTAGAGACGGCGTTATTGAAGCCACGATCGACCATGAGAAAGGATTTATGCAGAGCAAGGAGATTCTCGATATTTACTCGACTCAGGAACCGAATATGGCGTTTCACGACCGTATCAAGTTCTGCATAAGTTTACATAATGAAAGCGTTAAGGCGATGCGTTATCCTATGAATCAACACCGTGTGGAGCTGAAGAACGTCGAAGAAGCGCGCGAGAGAGAGAAGGAGTAAGTGCACTACTCTAGGAAGTTTGTATCAGATTTTTTTTTACTAACTCAACGACAGGTTGGCGTCGGAGATCCAAGAAGGTGATATGGAGGAAGATGATGGTGACTTCGACGGGTTGTAAATACATACTTCGCTCGATTAGGCATAGTTATATATAACATACAAATGCGTTCCTCTTATGTACCGTTATTACCAGCGATTTCCATGGCAGATAGATGCACCGGGAATCTACGAGACTACGGCGATGTAGTATCCGAGAAGAATATAAAACGAACGGAACCAAACGTATAATGCTTATTAAATGTATGTAATACTTGCTAGTCTGTGGCTGTACGTCTCTCCTAGTGCCACTTCGGCTGCGGCGAACGGAACGCCATGGAAGTCATTTACGTTCCAGATAACACGGTGCGCGACGTTTGTGCCTCTTCCATGCAGGCATGGTGTGCACCGCAACAATTGGGCAGTGGCGGAAGCCGGGACTTGCCCTCAAGCCCTAACCTTGATAGTTTGCTTAACCCAGCGGGTTTTTCGTGTTTTGCGTTTGCCCCCGGTCTCCCTCCTCACTGCGTCCACTTTCTTCAGCATCTGTCGCGTTGCTTTGGCGACTCGTTTAACGACTAGTGGTGTTTTTCGATTCTTCATAGATATATACAAGAATGGCACTTAAGCGTATCAGCAAAGAATTATCAGATCTCGGCCGGTAGGTTTCTTATTTTGGTAATACCCATTTGCGTTCCATCGGATAACGCCCAATATGTATTGTCCGATACAGGCCATTATGTCTCAGCTTTGGTTGAGTAGTTGTATTACCGTACTCATCAAGGCAAGGACTTGATGGTTAATGCTGTTTGACATAGCATTCGGTCAATTTAACTTGAATGATTACTTGTACTGGCTGGTCGCAAGAGGTCATGTGCCTTAAATGTGATGCATTTTGCAGTTCTATTGCGGCCACTTTCCAATAGCAGCCAGTGTCCGTTTCGGTGGCGCGGGCAAATCTGTAGACATGCAGATGGGGTTTTGAATCTTGGTCGCTCATGCTGATTTATAATTTACAGAGATCCCCCTTCATCTTGCAGTGCGGGTCCTATTGGAGAGGATCTGGTATGTTGGTCCTTTTAGACTCTTTTCTGGTAGCTCGAGTAAGCTACCCTTCCCGAATTCACTCATGTTAACATATGAATTTGTAGTTCCACTGGCAAGCTACTATAATGGGACCAGTAAGTTGAAGTTGATGATATCCCACAAGTGATCAAAATCTAATAATGTATGAAGGCTGACAGTCCATACGCCGGCGGTGTCTTCTTCCTGTCGATTCACTTTCCTACAGATTATCCATTCAAGCCACCAAAGGTGAGTGATAGATTCGTTTCCGTTACGAGCAAACTGATTAGTTTGGCGCACTGGCCCTGTCACATTTGGCATGGATATACGTCAAACTGCAATTGGCAACGGTTATTGTTTAATGAGTACTGATTTCGCTGAGCAATCTGCTAACAAAATTGTAATCTAGGTTAGCTTCACAACTCGCATCTACCATCCAAACATCAATAGCAACGGCAGCATTTGTCTCGACATTTTAAGAGATCAGTGGTCGCCGGCATTAACAATTTCTAAAGTTCTCCTGTCCATTTGTTCAATGCTGACAGACCCAAATCCTGATGATCCATTGGTGCCAGAAATTGCTCATGTTTATAAGACCGACAGAGCCAAGTATGAAGCAACGGCTAGAGAATGGACGCGGAAGTACGCTGTATAACAACGTCCGGACAACAAAGTTAATGAATTGGTTCTGTGTAAAAAGACGGTTTGTAGCATTGTATGCAGTCCTGATGGGTCGTTCCAAGTCTTTATCAGTTCCATAGTCTACGTATTATTCGTTTTGAGATATATATATTGCTAATTGTAATGTTCTTGTTATTACAGTTTATATTTAATTATATATAATTCATAAACGAATATATTTGCGATGTGCCGTTATCTAATCCGTCATGGGCAGGTGAATTATAGATACTCTAGATGATTAACCCGCTTCTTATAGTACTCAGGACCAGTAAATATTTATCTTACATTCCCATTCTATTCCATCTTTCCATTACGTCCGATTCTCATTTCTAAATCTATGTAAAGATGCTTGGAACGACGTTGTGGTCTGCTTGCGCATCCCCCTATCGATATCTGTGGAGGATATCGCCATATCTCGCCTGGTCAATAGTTTCGCACCATTCTCATTGCTCCGGCTAACTGGGGCACCAATAGTTCTCGTCTCTGATGTAGTCTGAAGTGAATCAGGCGTCTGGATTGAAGCAACAGAGTAGGTCCTTCCTGTCATTTGCGAGTTGTCAGGAGTTGTTGGAGGAGAACGTAGGCCAGACACAGACTCGCGCTTACAATGATAGAACACACCTACACCGTTCGAACTGATGACAGGCCGCCGTGTGTCCATGGGCGTGCCCCAATATGATGATGATGTGGATGATACGAAAGAACTGATGGTACGCTGAACTGGAGTGCTTGGACGTTTCAGAGCGTCTTCAGATGTAGTAGGGGCGCAAAACTGCAAAAATCGGCTTTTCTCGAGGAATGGCGACCACGAAGGGCTCAGTGAGGATCCACCCAAAGACGAGTTGGATGATATTGTAGAAAATGAGTTAGAAGAAGAAGTAGATGATGATGATAATTTTGTCGCTCTTGTGATTGAATATGGCGGAGTATGTACTGATTGCCGTTTCGGTGCAAGAAATGATGACGGCAGCAAACTGGCGTTCCTCAACCTCTGGCCAGCACTAGGCGGCGTCATCGTTGCCAATGAGTGGGATCGCAAACTTTTCTTTATCTGATTGGCTTCAGCTAGGTCGCCTGAATCCCGTTGGGTTGCCTCTTGTGAGTCACAGTCGTCCGCAGGCTGCCGCTCAGTCTGATTGTCCCTTCCTCTGCTAACTAGCGCTTTACTACCCAACCCGGCAATATCCTCTAAGCCAGCGATATCGGGCTTACTGAGGTACTGCGCTGGAACGCCCACGACTTGAGTATCCTTGTGAATCGTATCATCCACATCTGCAGCCACTTCAGTCTTCGGATTCACCAGCTGGGGAAAATCACTAGCTTGAGCTGCGGCGGAAAAGAATCGGCTGTGCAAAACCACAGAATCGTCCAATCCATCGTAATCACTAACAGACGGAGAAAGAATTCGTAGTCGTTTTGCAACAGGATCTTCCAGGGCAGACCTGTTATCGTGTAGACCGGTTCGTCTTTCAATTGTACATGAGATTGATTGAGCAGTATCGTCGGCTAGTTTTGGATCCGAAGCTAGGCTCTTGGCAGAATTCGTAATTTCGCTTAGTGGGCGACGCCGGTGATCGGGCGACACTTCTACAAGAATCGTTAATAACTCTAACTGCAACCAAGTTATAGTATACATACTAAAGAAGTGTGTAATATTTTGTCCTTCTTTTGAAATTCGCGTGAATGCAGTACCCTAACAAAAGATATTAGTTGGCATAATTTTTGTAATGTTATCGATCGAACTTGTACTAACGTTCTCTCCGAAAATTCTAACCTGAGAATCATCTAGTAGGGGCTCTTTCGTGGTAGGGTCCAGTTTGCCAGTGGCAATTTGTAATGCAAGTGTCGGATCAATATTTCTGACAGGAACTGAATCAACAACATACTCCAAATGTGAGAAACATAATAACATACCTGCCAATATAGTAATCAAGCTCTTCCGGTATTGGATCCATGGGTTCGTTCCACATCACTACTTTCTGCTGAACCGGACAAAAAACTCGTTGATATTGAAATGTTTTGTCAGCCCTTTCAAAGTCGGCCATGAAGTTGGGTGGTATCGCGATCTTTCCCTCTAATCGCATAAACTTCAACGCTCTGTCTGCAGATTTGTATCGACGCAAATACATATGCGCCTTTCTCAAGCCGATATTCGGAATACCTGGAGTATAGTCACAACCCGCGAAGATGACCATATGTCGAAACAGAGCATCAGAAAACGATGCCAAATCAATTTCTCTGGATGAGCTAAATCGTTCCCGCCGGATAGCAACACATTCTCCGTAATCGCTCAGTTTCGTCAGCAAGCATTTACATCCAAACACCAGGAGGTCTGAATCCTCCGAAATAATCGCCGATACCAGTTTCTTCTTTTCCAAATAAGCCATTTGTGCATCCGCTTCATAAGGTGCAACAATATATGGGACTCCCTCTTTCTCCAAAGCTGTTATAAGATGTGAAGCCATGGTTGGTGTGATATCGATGCTTTTTTGAAACTGTTCATCAGCCTCTCTCCTCTTGCCGGCCACGTGTAGTTTCATTGCCAGTTCCCGAGCTGCTTCTCTGCTCCTAAACACAGTTAGATTCACTGGGAACACTCTGCTTGACCATAATCATTGCCGACCACCCACATCTGCCGATCCAACTCGGTATGCTCTTTACTTGGCAAGCTTGCCCCGTCAAATACGAGATAAGGCTTTACACCATAATATTTTAGCATCCTCACTCGATGCATTGCATAATCTACATATCTAACTCCATCATTAGCCGCAATAGATATGACAGACTCAAACAGAGTACGTGACACGAACTTTCGAGTATGATTACCAAATGCCAAATCGGTGGCGCACGCAATGGCTCCTCTATGCAACCACACGTAAGCGTCAACGGCTATAACTTGACCAGCAAATTCCTTCACATGTGTCGGCTGGTGTATGGATTTGAGTAGTGGCAAGAGACCTGAAGGTAAGGAGTCAGTGATATTGTTTTCCTGTCACCCATCGACTCCACCTTACCTGAAATTCCCATCGCGCAAATAATTCTACACTGACGCCGTCACCTTCGCGATTGTTAGGCGTACCACCTGTCTCCAGAATTGTTGTATGATAATTCCCATGCAATTTGTCGAGAAGAGTGGAGCGCACAGAGAGTACTTCTCGAGTCCCCCCTTGTTGGCACGGCAACGTTCTACCCCTGGCGAGGGTCTCCGCGCCTTTTAAGGTTTAGATTAGTTCACGTGATCTCGTGAACCAACGTGGTAAATTCTTTTCTTCAGTTCTAATCGTAAATTAGCGTACAAACCCGCCAATTTCAGAGATGCCGATCGCGAAATCATTGAAGAAGGTAGAGCAGAAGCTGAAAAAAAAGTCTGCAGTGCATCCCAAGGCAAGAAAGTTCAAGCAGTTGAACAGGGCCACTCTGAGAGATGTAAAAATCAATAAACGGCAAGCAGACCGTGAGATGGCCAGAGATGGGCAAGGTAAAAATATATAAGGCGCTTGGCACGGCTATGATACTTACATGAGCAGTTTTAAGAATGAAGTTCATTAGAGCTGCCATTGATCTACCTGAGAATAAGGACAAAGACTCGTTTACAGAGGATGAAATCAAGACAATAATACAAGAGTTAGCCTCATAATTCGTCGCTGCTCTACTTGATCTGAGCACTAACATCCGTTTATCAGATTTGCAAACAGAGATGATGCAGAATTGGAGCAATTAAAGTCCGCTAGACGACCTGGACGGCCTGCATCTGCAAGGCAAGATGCTTTACAAACGAGAAAGGATTTCGAGCTTGAGGAATTCAACACAGGGTTTTGTGTGTATCTCCATATTTGCTCATTAAGATATTTCATACTGACCCCAACGTGGACGCAGACATGCCCGACTTAATGGATAAGCAAAATGTGAAACAATTTAGAGATTGGAATCTAGAGTATAGCGGGATTGGCCGTTTACGATTTGTCAGAGTTGCCAAGGAAGGTGGTCTACAAATACCTCGTCAAGATGACCTCATGGAACAGTGACAATATGGAAAGTGTAAAGCGTTTGTATATTAGATGTATAATACGTTAGCAATCAATTGGTACCCACTGGTTCTCAGGACCTGGACCTGCTCCTCCAATGGCGTAAGGTTCTATATGCGAAGATCTGTTGCACTCCTCACTTTATAGTGCCAGCGTCGCAATTCTGATTGCGCCAAATTATTTACATTGCGCTCTCAACTCAACCAGAAACCTGCGGAGCAACTTAGTTGTTTTACCTCCATCTATTCCGGTACAGCCACCCTAATCTTAACACCTAAGTCTATATCTTGCAAATGCTACATTAATTCCTATAATGCTTTCGATGAATCACGCTGGCTGACCAGAATCGGTGATGACACGACCTGTTCCATCAAATCCCCATGATTATTGTTGCTGACCTCAAGAGCGCCGATCCCAATGTCTACCGCACCAAGACCTTCTCCGGGGACCAGTTCTTTGAACAACTCGTATCTCCAATCCCAAGAAAAATGCACAATCTTATTTACAAAATACCTCGTTCCTTCAGCAACTGCGTCTGAGCATAACTTGCCTTGATCCTGGGCAGTCTGTGACAAGTTAGTAAAATGATGCGCGTTCCACGGACACATTTAACGTACCTCTAGCTCCTCTACGCAAACGCCTACACTCCATCCAAAATGTTGGCTGACATCTTGCGCCGTGACACCATTCTCAACTCCGTTCGGCTCTTTCTTTATTGTCTTGACCCAATCGACCAACGTGCGCATAGTAATATCATCATTCTTGGACGTCTCTTGTACAACTGTGAGGCCACTCTTGAACCGCCTCAGCTTAAATGGTAGACCAAGTTCTTCAAAAATTGAGCATGCACTATACAGGTCCTTTGGTGAAATAAGAGAGATTCCGCGAGCCCTATTGTATAGCGCAAACAAATCAAACAATGTGACGATGCCACCCTCACGCTTAAGCACGCCACTGTCTAGAAATTCAGCCAGTTGCCGAGCGAGCTCACCATAATATATCTGATCACTTCCACCTCCTGCCATCTCCTTGGTAACGATAGGCGATGACAAGCTTAGAGCCTGTGAGGACTCCCTCAGCGCACGTCTCGCATCATCTGGTACACCTGGCGAAGATGCCAACCTTATAGCAAAGCCTTCGGCGAGAGACACCTATCGTGCGATATTAGCTGTGATCCAAAGTTATGTACAGCATGGGGCCTACCATGTCTCTAGCCTTCTTCATGAGACTATGCAGGTCGTCCAGTGAGTTCATCAAGTCCTTGTTATTCATGCGCTCGCGCTCTACCATTCTCTGCAGCCCATGAATGCCGAAGCTGGGAGTAACAGGCCTCTGCTCTACTGGTTCGACCACAGGACTCTTCGTGATGGTAATTATCGGTTCTGTTTGCTTTGCCCTTGCCAAGTTCTTCAGCCAGGTTCGCTCTGTCAATACTTCCTTGGCCCTTTCATAAAATGGTTTATCACCGCCATTTCGAAAACTTATCTTAATCACCGCCGGAGGGTCTTCTTGTACTAAATTTCTAGAAGATTGTGCGCTGCCTCCCCTTTCTTTGTCAAGCATATAGTCTGACGGATTAAATGCAGTGGTTTGCAGCTTTGTGCCGCAAATTTCACAGTATCTCATGACGGGATTGTTCAAAAAGGTGCATCTAGGACAGGCAAGACCATCTTGCTCCTCGTCTGGTGAAGTCGACAAACTGTCTTCAGTTGCCTGCGACTCGGTCACGGCATTAGGTACAGTTGCTGCCAATGCGCCTTGGATAACAGATTCTGATGGCTTGACTCCACAGGTGGAGCATGGTGGAACAGGTGATACGCTGGGTCGATAACTAGCCGGCAGATCATTGGAATGTGAGCAAATTGGGCATATCCACGACACCAAAGATATCGGTCCAGCTGAGGATTGTTTAGGACTTAATGGTCCAAAACTCTTCAAATTTGGTAAGGAAACTGTGGACTCATTGGGGGACCGTGACTGGGGTGAATCATAGATTGACGAAGGACTAGCCGGCGACGACTCCGAAGATAGCGTGTCCGCGAATTGAAAGATAATTTTCGGAGATGACTTTAGGAAACGTGCAGAGTATTGAATAGTCTTCACATCTGGAAGATTAAATGCAACGGAGTTCGTGAGGGGAGATGCATTGTCGACATAACAGATGCGGTGTGACGTAAGATAAACTCGGCCATTCTGATACGTGGGCAGTCTTTCTCGGCTACGCAAAAAAATTAGCATATTCAATCAACAGATAGTGATAGTTTGCAAGTAGACAGCTGGCCACATACCCCTCGTACAGACCGACCGAGTTCTGGACAAGAATGTCTGTCTCGTCAATGAACAATACCGGCCGGTAAGCAGCCGTCAACTCAATGGGGGTCCACAACCGCATAACAACTGCAGTGTAACTTACTACTCCCCGTAGACCCCGAGTCTACGAGTTCAGGGCCAATAGGTTTTCTTATCGTCCACTACCGAAAGAACTGTGTTCAAAAATAGCCGGTAATTCCACAATCTGTGTAGAGGTTGGTCCCATCAATTTGAATGTGCGAAAGCTATTAAAGTTCCGCTAAGTAAACTTTCTTGACGTTTACGTCGAAATTTCGCCGATGATCGTTATCCAGGGGCCGATAAGATGTCGACAATGCTCCCACATCTGCTGGCTTTGGGTACGTTACTACGTAGTTAATATACTCAGGCCAGCAGTAGGCCCTAACCAAATGGCGACAGTGAACGCAAATTTCGAGATAATTGGTCCATGGTTCGTTCTCTACCTCTTAGATTTTAGTATACTGCCAGCATTCGCCAGCCACTGCATTCTCTACACTTGACAGAAATGCGGTTTCTTCTGACGTAGGTCCACTCCCACCTGCGTACAACTTGCGGTCGCCTAGGGCATTACAATATATTTTGGGCCATCGTCACAACTATCGTGACGAGCGTGCCAGACTCTCTGTATGGTTAGAGCGGGTGATGGTCAGTTAAATGTCGGGTCGGGCGATCAAGTGTTTGCGGACAGTGTGAATATCGACGTATATTTTCCCCTGATAAGAGTTGCATAAGGTCACTTCATGGCATTGCTCTGATACATTGGATAAAGTAACGGATCCTACGTTGCTAGCGTTGACTTATAGGGCATAACACCGCAGGATCTGTATGGCCAATATATTGACTGGTGATGCAATTCCAATTTTTAATCTAGGATCGTCTTCACATGCCCAAAAATGGTAGCTTGTCGCCACAATATCATACGTTGTCGAATTACGCGCAGTCCTCACGATGGGATATCCAACATTATCAACTTGTCGTACGCGTGTTATTCTCCTTAAAAGTTTTTGATCCTTAGCCGTCAAGCGGAATTACACCAGCTTCAATGGCATGTTGAACGGCGGGATATACCGCTCTGGCAAAGTTACTCCGTCGTGACAGGACATACTGCAACGAGATTTTGTCGAAATTAACCAGATCATGGGACTTAAAGGCATGTATGGCATACGAATTCGAATAGTCCTTCTCCCATTCCTCTCTGGAAGACGCTCTTTCCGCTTCCCAGAGTTCCTCTGCGTTTGCCGTCGTCAGGGGCGGACGATGCGGATCTGCGGTCTCTAAATGTGGAGCCTTTGCCTCAGGATGAGAACCAAAGAGATCTTGCCCATCATCTTGAAACCAGCTGCTTGGGGCAAAGGCATATCGGTCGAGGATGAGAACTTCTCGTGGTATCATGACGAGTTTCCTTGACAAGTTGGTAAGAAGAATGACGGCATGTGTGATCCAGCCGCCGTCGTAGACGATATGCTCGTATTTTAGCCAGATTCTCATCATTTCTGACTCTTTAATCGCCATGAAACATCCGCTGTTCACGAGATCATCTACCTGGAGTCCTACAACATTCGCGAACCCCGCTTCTCGTAGTGGTGTGAAGTCCCGTAAAGCATGGACATCCCAGTCGAATATATGCCACCCAACTCGTAGACGACTTTTGCGCGCACGAAATCAGACTTATTCTCGAGGTTAAGAATTTTCTGGCCATTTTCTGCGTAATCTGGTGCAATCTCCTTGTTGACGACGACATTTGGTAAGTTGAATATCAAACGCGACCATTTGTCCGACGCTTCATCTGAGCTGTTTGTTCGTTGAATTTCATAATCGGTCGCATCAGTGTGTATGTAGATGCAATCAGGATTTAAGTAGATGATGGCAGAGTATATGGAAATGAAATGCTTTAGTTCGAACTGAATCTTTCCTTGGGGATCGCTCATCAAATGCACATAATGCACATTATTTGGAATCGCGGGCCATTTCCCATCGCTGGGGACTGGACCGGGAATCGGCTTTGGATGTAACGCTGACACCGTTAGCCACAGTGAGAAGAACATTGAGGAGAAGAACAATGCCAGGAGACTGAAAACTTTGGTCCGGGGAGTAACAACAATCTTCTTCCGTTTCCAACTGACGCTAAACTGCCACATGACGCGGAATATATCAATTAAACGCGAAAATACCATGGATGCCCGAGCGAATAAGAAATGCATGATCTGGGATAGGCAAAATTTGCGATCTGTAGCAGGGCAAGGCAATCAAATCGCTACCTGGGTCTGCATATATAGAATGTGGGGATGTCGAATTTGGTACTCGTTGAACCTTTGTACGGCAAGTGGGCGTATGGTGCGGCCATTTTGATATTTCCCTAATTAATATTTATGAATGCCACAGGATAGTGCGCAATGATGCAATGCATGCGAAAAAGTTAGAAATCCTGTACGTTTTTCCGCGGTGCAGATGGTTGGACATATGCCAAGGCCGCTTAAAATATCCCATACTCAAACGCAATCCAAACCCTCCAATGACAAGTCAACTGCAACTCCAACGTATGCGGATGATGCGCATTGTACGTCGGTCAATAGATCACGGCTTGGACAGGATTACTCGAGTTTGCCTCCGCCCTCCGACTGATGTGCGGTGTACGTAGCTACAGATATTGCTGTTGCTGCAACCTTAGTGTAGTTTTAGTGTGTCATAGTGTGCGGCGGACATGCAACTGAATGTGGCGTTAGTGCATTGACCAATCTGTATTTAATTTTTTACTGTGTGGACTCGGGGAACACGGCTCCATGGCCTCTTTATATATTCTGGCCCGTTTACAAGCTAGTAAAGAGAAAAGAACAAATGAATGAAGACACACGACAGTGGGAAACTCCTGGCATAACCCCCGCGACACGACCAACACATAATGTTGTTCACGGATAAAATGCCTCGTTATTCGTATTCGTACGGTGTCTACATATTCCACTTCGAATACGAATAACGAATAACGAATATTATTTGTTCCAAAAACCTTTAATACCGCTGTTGATTAAGGCTTACCTCCGGGAATGTGTTTTCCTACTGGGTTTGTTTTGCCCGGAGGACTTTTCCCCACATCTTTCGGCAACACGGATGTTCCTCATTGCTGGCACTTAGGTTTTAGACCTACACCTTTGTCTCAACTCTCAAGCGGATGTTCCTTATTTTTTTGTGTGCATATCTTTATTTGCAAAATCTCGTGAGAGTGTGCTTGATTTCAGTCCGACATTCTCGAATTTGGCGACGTTATTATGTCTCGTTTGTTGCAGGTACATCTGTGGGACATGCACCATAACTAAGCTCCCGTGCGGCTCGGGTCGAACCTCGTAATAAAATTAAAATACTAATCCCTAATATGAAACTTCATGAAGAGTTTGGCGGTTGAATGAATGTATTTCTGGCGTCCGATCGACCTTACCTCGGCCCGTCGTCCAGTTCTGCTTCAGAATGAAGTGGACATCTTGGTGCAAGACTGGGTTGGCTTATATGACGGGTACGTAGCCTATAGGCGCATGGATTTCAGAGCTAAAACTGGTTATTTAGTCGTTTTAAGCTGGATGGATATCAAAATGGACGAGTTTACTTGACCACGCATCGAATTTGTTACGTCGATAATGTACGATCGGCGACTCACTCCGTTGCCATCGACCTATCTCAAGTACATCGAGTTCAGTTTTCCCCTGGGTTGTTAAGGTCATCACCTAAGATCGCGCTCTTCCTCCTGCCTCCATCGACGCCCTCCACGCCAATAGGACTGTCCTCTCCTCGTCCGACGTCACCGGCGATTTCCGCTCGTCAAGCTCGGTCATTAAATCTTCAATTGTCACCAATAGTGTCTGGGTCGCACACTCCTACTCCTGATCCTTGTGCAGTTTTCAACTGGATATGTCCCATATGCTCGTTTTCTAATGCAATCAAGCTTGCTGACGTTGATGGGTTGCCGCCTCCTTGTCTGGCCTGTGGGATACGGCCGGCGATTTCAGTGATCCAACAAGCCACGGAAACTATTGCCGGCATCCATGATACGGCCCACGTCTACCCCGCTCCGTTGCCAATGGGAGTGCAAAATGAAAGCGGATTTGCCTGTCCATGTTGCACCTTTGTGAATCACCCGTCTCTGCTTCAATGTGAAATGTGTGGTGCTACATTAGTTTCAAGGAATTTGCCCCCGATATTACTTGACAATGCAATGAAAGATTTAGTCATTAATGAGCGATACTCGCCTTCACCTACACCGCCAATGCAAAATAATGACGAGGACATTGACTATATTAAAATAAGTTTTAGAGCTGGTGGTGAAAAGACATTTTTGGACAAGTTGAAGGTTGTATTGGAGGATAGAATATGGGAACGAAAGGCGCGCAACGTAAGAACCAATGGTGCCACGCAAGGCAGGCATAGCAGCACAACTGCTCAAGTTCTTCCTAAGCTAGGAATTCATGGTTTGGAAATCCAGAGCGTGAAAGAGAGTCAACGAAATTTAGAACTTATGCGCTCATTGAATGATTTGGATTCACTGATGCAGAAGGCGAAGGAAATGGTATCCTTGGCTGAGTCTTTTGCGATGCGACTATCTAATGTAGCAGGTGTACCAAAGGAGGCACGGACAGCTCTTTTAGAATCGTCCGAAGCTTTGTCTCTGTCCTCGCCGATCGTCATGCGTGAGATGGCTGGCAGTGGGGATGAAACATTCTATGCTGAATTGGCACGTCAATTGGCCGAGTTTTTAGATAACGGAGTGCTGGTGAAAGAAGGTGGTATCCTGACTTTATTTGACTTATATGCTCTGTACAATCGTGCACGTGGCCTGTCGTTGATCTCACCAAAAGATTTCTACAAAGCCTGTTCTATTTTCGAGAAATTGCGGTTGCCATTTCGGTTGCGGAAATTTAGAACAGGGGTTGTCGTTGTCCAGGAGGCATATTATTCTGATGAAGCGGTCAATCGCATGCTTGTGGACTGGGTCAGAAAATTGTCGCATGAGCAGGAAATCTCGGTAGGAGTTACAGCACAGGACGTGAATCGGCGCTTTGGATGGAGTGTTACGATCGCACTAGAGGAACTAGAAACTGCAGAAGACAGTGGAAATCTCGTTCGAGATTCTTCAGTCGAAGGTACACGATTCTATGAGAACTTGATCAACAGTTTCCAGTGGAATTGGAAGCAGACCGTGTTTCACGATTGAGGAGCCACATATGCCCAACTTCATAATATTTTGGCTATTGTTTAGGCATTTTAGTGTATTATTATCTTAGGTCGCAAGGTCGATTTCATCTTGCGCAGTAATTGTATCATAAGTGTTCGTATCTCGAATTAAGTGGTGTACAAATAAATCCATTTGAGTATTGAGATGTGTTTAGATCCCACCCTAACCCAAAATGGTGGTATATACGGTATCGAAAAGGTTAAGGAACGATTTCGGATTGTGCCAGAAAGTATGCTGCTGCTAATCATATCAATTACTGTCCGATGATCTGCTCGCAGATGACAGCAATTGGATATGTCTACCTGGATGGCAAATGCAGCGGTTGTGTCAGCGAAACGAACACTGCGACAAAAGATTTCGAAGCGATTGCAAGACGTAACTGAAGAGAGCATAATATCGCAATGTAAGCAAGAATAAGAATGTAAGTCTAGACAGCTAACTGACGGCCAATAAGCGTCAAAGATAGCGAACCGTGTCAGACTATTGCCAGAATATGAAAGAGCTCGTAAGATAGGAGTTTACTTGCCCATAGACGTGCCGGATGCTATTCGGAGAGGCAGCGGAAGGACCGTGGAGGTTCGGACAGATTTGCTTATGCGAAATATGTTTGAAGATGGTACGTAGCTACATTTCATTATGCTGGTGTAGGCGTGTAATAATGTGTCAGATAAATCCGTCTTCTTGCCTCGAATTGTTCCGACGACAACGCTTTCGCCTGGCCAACAACAGCTTTTGCAAATGGCCCAGATGAGGCTACAAAACATGCAAATGTCTCGTTATTTTCCATTCTTGTCTATTAGTATGTTGCGTATGCCGGATATCGAATCTGTCTTAGGCCTGGTAGTTGAAGATGCAAAGGCAAATTCTTTCACCGTTAAAGAGCCTACGGAAGGCGAAGATGGTGGGTGAGCCCTTGTAACAATTATTCCTTTTTGAGGCGCATTGCTAACGACAATTATTTAGCATTTGATGTGGGTGGATTAGATCTACTTATCGTTCCAGGATTAGGATTCACAAAATCCTGTACCCGAATTGGGCATGGAAAAGGATTCTACGACAATTTCATACGGCTGCACAAGGTATGGTCTCAGTATAATGGAATTTCTGAGCCAGCTATCAGTAGGTTTCCGTAATAAATGTCATGAGCGCTACCATTTATGCCTACTAACCCCGAGTAGTTGGTGTATCATTAGAAGAACAACTCATACAGCCAACCGCCATAGAAGATTATATGGATTTGCCCAAGGAAGACCATGACGAGATTTTAGATGCCGTAGTAGTGGGGGACGATGTATATCGCAGGAGAAATCGGACGAGACCGAGGTGACCCTTGTATCGCGAGACCTCTGTGCATGTTGCATCATCATCATACTCCCACGCTAATCCTGCGGTGCCATAAATAATGTTCCGAATTGCACTTCTGTTGTTTTCGTGACATATGGAGTAGTATACAACAATAGCAAGATAGACAGTCAAACCTGTTATCCGCAACATCAATAGTTTACATCCGATTATACGGTGCTAGTTCTCATGTATCCCTTTGATGTAATATTCTATGTCTCTAGACTTGAAATTAATGTGATATTGTCTCCTTTCAGTAATATTCGACCTGTAGTAATAGTTAGTTCAGCTTCGAACTCGGCACTGGAAAACAGCAAAACAAACCTAATGATCTCCTTGAATTGCTCTTCTCGTTAACTTCAATAGCGTCATCCACGACCAAGTTCATAAATTCGTCAAAGCCCTGCTCGGATTAGTTCGCTGAGGTGCAACACCTTTAATAAACAGTCCTGATACCCACCCTAATTTTTCCCTCGAGTCGTGTTTCTACCTGCTCGTATAGCCAAATTTGAACAAGTGACTGTTGTTGAAGAAGCTTGAAGATAAAATTGATAGGTGGAAGCATCTAAATTATCGCAGATCAATTTAGCTATGAACGACACCTTTGTCGATGGAATATAACGTACCACCTGCTGTCTCCGGCGGCCAGACATCTTGGTGCTAGTAGATCGTTCGGAAATAAAAATGATTCTTGATTTATTGACTCTTTATTTATTAATGATCCAAGCCTGATGTGTATCCAGGACGTAGAGTGATGATCCGATTTCAGTGTGGAGTCTGCAATTAATGGAAGGGTGTATCGTTGGTGATATGTGCCGTCAGAAGAGAGGACTTTTTTTGTCGCACTGAAGTCGCGCGTTTTTGTTAACATCGTAGACGGGAGCGTCGCTCTGAGATTCGAATACTTGCTACACCACACGCATCCACAAATCATCCTCGGGCTTTTAATTGACACGCCCGAGGACGCAATCCTCTGATTTTTTTGGGAATTTTTCATTGTCCTGACAGACTCGCTGCCCGATTAGGCGTTAAGACAAAATCATCGCTTCCACGATGGCCGACACTACAGTGTCACCAATATTGCAAGCATTAACTGCCTTGTACACTGGCTCAAATCGGCAAACGAAGGAGCAGGCGGGCCAATTTCTGGAACAGTTTCAAAAATCAGTACGTGGAATTTTCGGCACGCATAGCTTGAATGGTTTGTGACGGCTACTGGAAGGCTAGATCGACTGAATCAAGCAATTCCTTAGCCACGTCATGCAACCAAAAACCATGCGACCGAGGCTAACGTTGATTGCTGTGAATTTAGCAAGAGGCATGGACTATTACCCACACGATTTTGTCGTCGCCGTCGCTACCAATTGAATCGAAATTGTTTGCCGCTCAGACGTTAAGGAGTAAGGTGCGTAAGAATTAGCACGTTTATTGCTCGAAAGTAAGCAAATCTGAGTTTTGACGTCAATAATAGGTCATATACGATCTTCATCAACTTCCAGTGGACGGTCAATTGCAGCTTCGCAGCTCGTTGATCACGCTATTAGGAAATTACGCTGCGGGACCAAAAATCGTTCTGACGCAAATCTGTCTAGCGTTGGCCAATCTCTCAATTCAGTTAGTTCAGTGGAAAACCGCTTTAGAGGACGTTATCAGGGCGTGCGGTAATGACGCTGCCGCAGCACCAGTAGTGCTAGAATATCTAAAGGTTTTGCCAGAGGAAGCGAGCGACGTGAAGAAGATTCCCCTGTCAGAAGAAGAGTTAAAGGAACGGACGAGGGAGCTCTTAGAAAACAATGCAATGCAGGTCCTGAACATTTTGATCGCATACGTGAGCTCAGCCAATACACCGAAGTCGTCCCATGCATTAATTTTCGAGTGTCTCAATTCGTGGCTGCGGGAGGTTCCTCTAGAGACCATCGTTAACTCGCCGCTGTTGAACCTTGTCTTTCAAGCTCTTTCTAATGACGACTTATTTGATGCTGCAACGGACTGCGTATGCTCCATGATCAGAGAAACGCGAGACCTGGACGACGAGTCTGAAATTATTTCGACTCTGCACAGCAAAGTTATTGAGCTTCGACCACGCATCGCGGAGTCCAAGGATGATCCAGACGCTTTCAGAAATTATACGCAAATATTTGCAGACGCAGGGGAAGTTTGGCATATGATCATCGCAAGACAGCCACGGCGATTCAAAAGTTTGGTAGAAGCTATAGCCGAATGCGCGGCCTATGACGAGGATCTTGAAGTCATTCAGTTCACATTCTATTTCTGGTATTTGCTGAAGCAAATGTTGGTTCTGGACCGATATGAAGATGCGAAACGTGAATTGCGAGAAGTATTTCTAGGACTAGTCGATATTTTGGTCAACCACTTGCATTATCCATACGAGGAACGCAACGGTGATTTATTCGGAAACAACAAAGAGCAAGAAGAAAAATTTCGAGCTTTTCGACATGAAATGGGTGACGTTCTAAAAGACTGTTGCGCAGTCGTCGGAGCGTCATTCGCATTGCGCAAAGCGTACACTAAAGTCAACGACTGCTTACAGGCGCAGAATCTGGGTGAGAATATTCCATGGCAAGACATCGAAGCACCTATATTTAGCATGAGAGCAATGGCAAGAGAAGTTGATCTCGACGAAACGCATGTGCTACCTGATGTTATGAATTTGCTAATTAGGTTACCCGACCATAAGAAGATCAGATTTGCGGTGACTCTGGTTTTGGGCCGGTATACAGAATGGACTGCAAAGCATCCGGAATACCTCGAAGCTCAACTGACCTATATCACTAACGGATTTTACGTTAACGATTCCGAAATTGCAAGCGCAGCTGCCCAATCAATGATGCATTTCTGTAGAGATTGTGGGCAGCATCTAGTTGACTACATTGGCCAGTTACATGATTTCTACGAGAAGATTGCGCCACAGATCCATGTCGACTCACTTTATGACCTTACCGATGGTGTCGCACATCTGGTTGCCGCGCAGCCGTTGGACAAAGTTTACGACTCACTTAAGATGTTTTGCGCTCCGATCGTGGCGCGGTTATATTCTCGCGCGAATTCCCCGGCTGATGATGCAGGTTACAGGAAGATCGCAAATGAGGTTGAGTTACTGGACACATTCGCGCGTCTGGTGCACCCCCATATCGAACCGGGCAACGTCGACCCCTGCATGCAGTTTTGGACAGAAGTATGGCCACTTATTGACCTGTTATTGGATAACCACGGCCAATCAACCTATGTATCCGAACGGTGCTGCAAGTTTATTCGGACACTCATGTATTCGTATCGCACTTCATTTTTCACCCTGCTCGGCCCTGTGGCAGAGAAGTTGGTGGTATGCTTTGACAAGTTACATTATGGATGCTATCTGTGGGCCAGTGGTATTGCGGTCCGAGAGTATGGAAACGAATACTCGGACCAGAATATCCAGAACGCGGTGTGGGAATTTGCCTTCCGGCAGTCTATTTCCACATTTAAGTATATGAGTACGGTTAACATTGCAAATATTCCGGATGGTAAGAGTTAATTCGAGTTCCCTTTAAGAGTGACCTTGATTTTAACCGAAATTTTTATTATTAGTTGTCGAAGATCTTTTCAGACTTCTTTCCAATTTGATTACAAGCTATCCTTACCGGTTTATTCCATCTGAACTTTGCAAGCCATCAGTTGATGCTGCACGTGCAATTTTTACGACGGAGAATAAAGAGCCCATTTTCACAGCCATGGATCTCCTTCACGACATTTTCTCTTACGGTTTTAACACGCCGCCGGTCTCTAATATCATGTTTAATGATTCCGGAGAACAGTACTACGACGCCAATGCTGTGCCACCAGAGATCCAAGGCATAGTGAGACAGTTGGTGCTTGCTGAAGGTGAAATACTTACGCGCCAAGTATTCTCAGGATTATTGTACACATTTCCTAGAGAATGCGTGTCCGATGGCACAAGTGTCCTTCTTGTCTTGCTGAAGCTCGCTGGTCTACCGAATGCTGTTCAATGGGTTAGCAGAACATTGTCAATGTTACCCGCAGGCGCAATTACACAGCAGGAGAAAGACAAGTACTTGTCCGCTGTAGATGTTGCGATCCAGACAGATGACATGAATCGACTGAGAAGGCAGACTATGGATTTCATTGGATGGTATACAAGACGGAATGTTACCCCACGCAGTGAAGTCAGGCGAATTGGTGACGCTAGGGATATGCGGTTTACTTTTGCATCATAAAATGTCTATGCGAACGGGACTTACCAATGGGATGGGAAGAAACAGCAGAGCTATGTAAATTATTCAGTATGATTCATGTATCTATAAGTTCATAACTTCGTTTCGTGGCATGCTGTCCACGCCGACGAGCACAAAAATTCATTAGTTTCAGACTTTATATTACCATTCCGGTTATTTCTTTCGCACTTTCTTGTCGACCGTTTGTACAAGTCCGTCGTTGATTTCAGAGCAGGCTGGCTGTTATTATTGCAGGATGTCTCTTCGGGCTAACTAATGCTGCGTTTTTCGTTGCAAGAACTTAGTAGTTACTGAAAATTTTAAAATATCAGTGACAAAATAACATGATATAACCGACCAGTAAGATTATGCTGCCTCACTCAGAGGTTCGACCGTCACCAATACCTCGTGAAATGTACGGTGTATGAGAGGGAATAAGAAATAGGGAACCTAGTTTAGTTTTGATCCCCGCTCAGATCTTATCATCATTAATCCGTCCACCCACTATCATTATAAGGTACGGAAGGAGAGCCCTCAGTTTACAAATAAGGTTGAAGAACTTCCTGTGTATGGTCCCAAATCTTCCCCTGCGCCTGCTCTCTAAGTAGAGGCATAACCTTCGCATTGGGAGTACAGTCGCACTTATTATTGACGAGAAATAGCCCATCCGCCTGCTTCTCCAGTGAATTTACACCTAGCTTGCCCTTCCATGGTACGCCACGACCGCCGAAAGCAGCGCTTGTACTTTGGAACAAATGCCTCTGTCCACACTCCTCCTCGCTGAACCCAATTAGGACAATAAGGGGCTCCAAGAAAAGCCAGACAAACCAGCCCATCATCGAATTCGGATCCTGACCCCTTCTTACATTTCCCGTACTGACGGCCCCGGGCCAGGAGTGGATAAACGTCACATCGGGATTTTCGATGGCCAGCTTCTCCAAAGTCGTCGTGTTCATAGCTGCATATTGCATCTGGGCCTTGGCGCCGCCGAAATTGGCAGGCTTCTTCAGGTCCAAGTCGTCCAAGTCGATAGTGGCCCTCTCCCACCCACCCGCCAAAACGCTGACGACCTTGGGGGCTTCCGCTACGCGTAGGAGGGGGAGAAGATGAAGAACGAACAACATTCGCGAGTAGTACTCCAGGCTCTGAACGATTTCCAAGCCCTCGGCAGTCTCTCTTCGCGGGCCGAATGGTGCATAGCCCGCGGTAAGGAAGAGCAGGTCAACGCGTGACTCCTTGCTTTTGATAACTTGGCATACTCTCTTTGTTTCCGCGAGGAGCGAGACCTCGCCTTCGGTCCAAATGACTTCCGCCTTGGGGTTGATGGCGCAAAGCTCCTGGATGAAAGCATGCGTGCGCCCTTCAGAGCACTTGCGCCCGACCAAGTAGATTCTCACGCTCGCACCTGTAGCGACTAGAGCCCTAACCGTGAACTTTCCGATGCCTGATGTAGCACCGACGAAGACTGCGACGTGCGGGGCCGTCGCATCGTTGATGAGCGCGTTCGAGGCTTGTATTTCTTTGTACGACACCATTGTAAGCGGTGACAGAAAGATATAAGCTAATAGGTTTTATGCTTAAAGATCTTCAGCTTGGGAAATATTCTAGGAGTGAGATCCGCAGAAGAACCAAGCCATCAGAATATCAAAGGGATTAGGGCTTGGCCGAGTTAAATGACCGGCCAGCATGCTGACGTGCCGGGATATAAGGTTATCATGTGTCTCAGGGATGCACATCACTTATGGTGCCTAATCCCGACAATTGGTTAACCCTAATCCTAATGACCATAATTCTCCCCAGGGTTAGGGTTTCAAGCTAAAATAACTAAATAACGTTGAACAAGAAGCAAACATATCACAAACAATGAAATCCACCACAACCCCCCTCACCTCTCTTTTCTCTCTTCCTTTCTTTTTTCTTTCTCTTCTCCGCAATTTGGACTGGACAAACGCTACAGTTATCTCTCAGACAACCTCGAAGCTATCTGGAAGTCTGCGATGAGACTTATACTTCTTTACTGCAAACGATGCCGCCCTGCCATCAAGATCCTTTGTGTACGCGTTGATGTAGCGCCAGGCGAAACGAGCGAAGTGGCGGACGCGATTAACTCGCCCCTCTGACAAAATGCGAGGAACCCTTTCTCTTAACGCCGCGAAAGAATAGTCGCACTCCGCTCGAATTTGCCTCTTCGCGTAACCCAAGACCCGCTCTATGAAGTTGCATTCGCAGTGAAACTTCGGATACATCGAGAACAAGTGGCCTTGCGACGTGACAGCCATCTCGAGCCGAGACGGCTGTGACAACAAGTGCGTGGCACAACATTGTGTCGGCTTAGAGAGGTCAATCTCCGATGACTTCTGCGTACAAAGACGAACGAGACTATCATTCCAGAGGCGTCGCTCCTGAAGGATCGTCCGGATTCCCTTCTGCCATCCATATCGTACGTGACCCTCATGGTATCATATATCCTGGCTATAGTGCTGACCCTCGAGCTCGTAGTATCCAGGCTTTATATACTCCTTCATCATCTTGTCGTTCAAGGTAAGTTTCCTGACCGTGGGCGCATCGAAAGGAAGGGTCTGGTGATTACTGCTTTGGTCGAAGCAAACAGGCCCACGTGCACCCTGGATGCGATTCCTCAAAAATATCCATGGCCTTCCTAAGCTGTTCGACCATGTCATCCGAGGCCCAGTAGCAACCCCGTTCTCTGATGGCCACGGTGCATGACGTCTTCGTCTGGCAACAAACCAGAATGCTGAGGAGGCAAGCCTCAATGGTCTACCTCACTCTGTCTCGAAGTTGCGCAAGTTTGCTCAGCCCGAGTTTCAGTAACTTCCCTCGCATATATATACACATATATATATGTATGTAATAAAAGGAAACTGACACCGTTCCATATCCCCCATCCAGAGTCGAGTGCGCGTCCTCAAACTGGTAGCGACTAAGGTGACTAAGGGACTTGGTTCTTTGACAAGATGACGTGGTTCTTGCCTTCTCTTGGCCTTACTTTCTCCAAAGCGACTTTGCGTACTCGAATTAAAGAGGAGGTATCAGCGTACTCGTATTTAGCAAAGTCAGTCAAGGACTCCTCTTCCTCTCTTGTCCACAAAAGGACGAACTGGTGGACCGGCAGTGTGCCAAGCGGCTTGCCTCTGGCCACTCAGACTCACTTCGGGTTGCAGGCTGTCCTTTTGCCCACAGTTGAAAACACTGTCGGTACGCGGTTACTGAGTTACTCTCATTATCGTCTCGTTTGGCGAGGATATTGTCTAAATATCGCTAAGGACTTTCCATGGCGATATCGCCCGTAGATGCTAAGGTGTTATTAATCGAAAACAACGTTGATGCAGCTACTTCGCTTGCAAATATTATTCTGGGTACAGATGGGTGCAAACCCCAGAGTGCGCGTTCTAACGATTGTTCTAGCAATACCCAAGGATGAGAGTCGCCAAAAAAACTCTGAGGTCAATCACCTAAAGGAATATATATTCCTTTGTGGGAGCCTGTTGTGTAGTATATTTGCGAAGTAGTGCGCTGCGCGCTGAAAACTCCTTTGGTAGGGCGGTCGTGTGAATTCATATATGGGGAGGCGCGCGTGTGAGTCGCGACTCACTGTGAACCCTTTAACACGGTAATAAACAAAGCACAATTTCAGCATACAAGCGCTCTTTCTACCCGGTCTTGTCCGCAACCCATGCGATATTGCCATCTGCGTAATACAGAAGTTCCCTAATCTTTCGCAGCTGAACCGTGCGAGTATTTATATGCTTGACTCGGACTACGAAGGCATCGTCAACAACGGACCGGCAGCGTCCATTTCCGCGCGTTGCTCATCGGCGTCATCGGATTATGGGTCATTGAGCTCTTGGGACGAAGATATTTATTCTGCAGCTATAGCATCCTATGCCGTGGCTACTCCGATTGCCGCGGTCAGCAATGCTACAAACGAGCAGGATGACCGCCGTAGCGACGAGCGACAGCTCGATCGGATGCGTGCTGCGAAGGAGGCGTTTGCACACCTTACGAGGGATTTGCAGGAGGCTGACTTTTATGCGGATTTTGACGACGGCGAATACAGTGGCCGTCCAGTGCATGATCGCCTTGCCGCAGATACGACTATCACTACTCCGAAACTTACATGTAAGCTGCATGTTGAGAGATACGCGAGTTGTGTCTAATGAGCACTTCTTAGACAGTGAGGCCAACTAATCCAGAACCTGTTGCGCTCGCGCCGTATATTCCACCTCGCGTGGGAGATGAAGAAGTCAAGCCACGTCGGAAGCGAGGACGACCAAGAAAAGTGCGTACTGAAGCTCCTGCCGCACCAATTGCGACGACTAAGCGAGGACGGCCGAGAAAAGTGCGCACTGACGTCCCTGCCGTACCAATTGCGATGACTCCGGTTGAGGGCCAATGTGAGCCGGCGACTGTGCATGCGGAGGAAGCTATCGGTGCTTCAGATAGTGAAACTGGGCCAACAGCCGTAGATACTACTGAATATGACAGTCTCACAGATGCTTCTAGCGAAGAGTCAATTTACAACCAAGACGGAGTTGTCGCGGACAACCTCCCGAAATCGGCAAAATCACGGGGAAAAAACATAGAACTGGAAGTAGAGGTTCCTACGGATCAGGATGAGCAGCCACAATCTCGACCGAAGCCATTTAAGAGGAAGCGTGTTCGATTCCCTTATTTGGAGTCGGAGGGCATACCGTCGGCACCGATTCCCAACGATCAGCGCCCAGAGATGCTACCGCTTCGTTTCAGCGAGGCCAATGATTTCAAAGGTTCAATGTTAGAAACATATAAATCTATTCGAAAGTTATATGTGACGGATGTTGTCGGACCATCGTGGTGTGAGCTCCAGTATTTTTATAAATATTACTTCAAAGATTTCAAACCAACAGCAACAATGTCTAAAGGAACGCATATTCACAAGAAATTAGAGGATCAATATATGCTGGAAATACCTATAGCAACAGAGGAAATGACACGCGAGGATAAGCAAGCTGTCAAGCTGTTGAACATGCTGCTTATGTTGCAGTCGCTGACTCAGGGTGTCCGCAAGCAGGAAGAAAACGTCATAGTTGTAAGCCGTGCTTTTAAGTGACTTGCCAGTTATTTTCGATGCTAATATTGAAATAGCGGGAATTTCCCGTTTTTGGATTCTTGGAAGATGTGTTTGTTACTGGAATTATTGACGAAGTCTCTTTTATGTACGACCGACCCATACAAGAAGGTATTGAGTTTATCGATGTCGATCATATACAGGAGTCGTCGCGTCAACAGCCAATACCTCTCCCCAACGGCCAGCAACAGACATTCAGTCTTGAAGCCAATACTGGCACACTCGAATTTCCCACTCTAGAGTCATATTCTTCATCTAAAATGTTGGCAGAGGATCAGAGATCCATCACGTCATATTTCAAGCCGCTTAGTCAAGTATCTCTCGCTGAGATTCTACACGATCAGTCAGCAGAATCAGGCGGCGGACTGAATTCCGTTCCGGATGACCCGTTAACAGAGTACGAGTACGACGAGCTCGCAAGTTCTGTACAAATGAAACTTCGAAAAATTCGAATTTCCGACTCCAAGACGCGATATATTCGACAGTTACCTCACGAGTCACAACAACGATCAACTTACTACCAGCTGTTGATATATCACCGTCTTCTGACGGACCTAGCCACAGGAAAATTCGATTTCAGCCGTATGGCGGCAGTTTTAATGCTAGACGCTGATGCGGAATTGAGTAATATTTTCAGGAAGGAGGTTCAGCAGAACGAGTTCGTAACTGCCACGCTTTCTGCCGAACTCCTTGAAGAAAGCAATCATCAAAGTGACGAATATCGCGCGTTACTGTTGTCCATGCGGACGCTGAAAGAAGTGTGGCACGCATTGCGGTTGAAGTTCTTGGAATTTGCCGGTATTATAAGTGACCAAATGTCTGCGGTATGGATGGCCTTGGCGTACAAACACATTGCTGTCTATTACTAACGGAACTTAGGTATACTATTGGCAGGGCAACGGCCAGGTGTTTGCAGGTATTGATTATACTTACAAGGAAGAAGATCTACAGGAATTTGCGGCAAGTTCGCTGTCATACTGGCGTGGCGAGCGAGATCCAATTGGTGTTGATGTTGAGGACGCGTACAAGTGCCGCTCGTGTTCATACGCGGAGCATTGCCTTTGGCGATTAGAAAAGATACGAGAAACCACAGAAAGTTATCGGGCGAAATTTCAACAAAGATATGGCAAAAGAGATCGGTCAAGACCCATGGGGCAGCTTGTGGTCGAGCGGGAAGTTGATGAGAGTTAGGCGAGCTGTCATTTAACAGTCTTGGGTAGAGTACTTTACATGGGCTAAAAGGGTAATTAGGGTTGGTGTACTCCGGTTGTATATAGAGATACATTGGTAAATATTTAGCGCATCTGTCAATATTGTACAAAACTCTATCATCCCCCGTGTTTAAAATCTCGCTGCTTTTGTGGTCTTGTCATACAGCTCTAAATTCAGTGCAGCCAGGAAGCATGGAATCTCTCGCCGCTCCTGCACCCAGAATTGGATCAAGTTTGAGCATTCTTGTGCGAACGGACTGTCTGCTCGCCCCGACAACTTCATTGTCCCTAGCTCTGGGTCGAACGTGAATGATTCTTCATCTGACGCCGCGAACATCGAGGTTGCCCGGACTTTGTTGTTTGGTAGAAAATCAAGTTTATAACCGAGCAGGGAATACACAGCCTCTCGGAACTCCATTGATTTCGCGGACCAGATCTAGGAGATTAGCGCGAGGATTCACAATTTGGAAGAAACAAAAGTACAAACAAACCTCCTTCAATCTCTTCATTCGTTTCTCTTTCTCAGCAACGAGCGACTGCATTTCCTTCATTTCGAGTTTCAAGCGGTCCAAGGTAGTCACGCCAACGACCTGGCCGATGTCTTCTCGTCGTCCGTCCAGCTGTGCAATTAGAGAATTGTTTTCCTTCTGTAAGGCTTCCAGCATTGTCCTTTTCACGATCTGGTCTTTCGATGCTGGATTGTCTCTAAGCTCCACAACCCGAACCTGTGCTTGTTTGGCCTGTTCGAGTGCCGAAATTCGCTTCTCTAGAACAGCGATCTCTTTGCGAGCTTGCTCTTCTTTGTTCAGCAAGGCGGTATATTCTGCATTACTCATGGGTTAATAAACTCACATACATCAACATAATAGAACAACATACCGTCCTGGAGTTTCCGATTCCGGCGCAGTAATTCTCCTATTCTCTCATCGTCCTTCTCGTCCAACTTATGCTTTCTGATATTTGCCTGTCCTTGACCGGTTTTGGCATTCTCCACCTGCTTGATCTCAGCAGTCAACTTGACGATCTCTTGCTTTGAGACTTCTAGTAGAGACTCCAGCTTCTCAATTCGACCTGCTTTTTGCTTGTCATAATTGCCCTGCATGTAGACGGTCTCTTCGCTGTCGTACGTCTTCAATTGCTCGCGTAAAAATTCTGTCTCTTTGATCGCGAGATTCTTTTGTCTCTCGACGCGTGCCATTAGTTTGGCATTCTTGTCAAGCGCATCCTTTAACTCCTCAACAGTTTGTTCAACTTTCCGTATTTCCTGTTCGTCCACCTCCATGCCTTGGGCTCTGGCCGCAATTTCAGCTTCCAGCCTGCCTACCTTATCAAGCAAGGAAATTTTTTCGGTCCGTTCTTGAGAGAGCGCCTTCAGCGCATCCTCTGGACTCTTGAAATTGTCCGTCTCTTCGAAGAATGCAGTCCATCGAGCCCGCTCCTCGCGCAACGTAGCAGCTTCCAGTTCGGCGTCGGCGACCTGCCGCCTAAGATCTTCCATCAATTTCAGTCTGGCTTCCAAAAGAGTTTTTTCTTCAGCCACGAACTTAAATTTCATTTGCTCCTCGCGTAGCTGGTTTAGCTCCGGTGTCATTATATGAAGCTTCGATTCCAACCCTTTAGCTTTGGCAATTTGCTCCGACAGTTGTCGCTGGACGGTATCAAGGAGATGTAGATCTTCTGTTTTAGATTTCAGGCTCTTGTTCTCGCTCGAAAGCATTTCGACCATCTCGTTCCGGTCGTTCAATTCGACGCCTTTTTGTTGCACCGCATTATTCAAGTGGGCAAGTTGTTGCTGCAAGTCCTGCACCGCGGTCGTCAACGTGCGCTCTTTGACCTTAAACTCTTCGGTTTGCCGTTTTATCGAGGACTCAGCCGAGCGCAAGGCGGAGGACGCTTCGTCGCGTGCGTCGCGGGCTTCATCCAGGTCGTGCTGGAGACCGCGATTCCTTCTCTCGAGCGCGGCTTTCTCCGCCGGCCATTCTTCTTTAAGTTTATTGAGCTCAGCTGTTGATTCTTTATGCTTGTCAAATAGGAATTGCTGATCACTTTCAAGATCCTGCCATAAATGTCAGCCTCACCAATCTTTCTGTAGCGTTGCCAGTAGAACAGACGTACGTCTGCGCGTTTTCCTTCCTCAGTTATTTTTAATTCAAGTTCGCGAACGGTAGCTTCGAATCGCAATTTTTCACGTTCCCGCTCATCCTTCAGATTCGACAATTCGTATTTCAGAGCATGGATCTCAGCGCGAAACATGTCGACCGGTGAAGTAGCCGAATTGTCATTATTACTTGTATCTTGCGATGTGGAGACTTGCGGTCGTGTTACCGTCTATTGAATTCAAAAAAAAAAGTGTTATTATAAGATCAATGCAATTGGTGACAAAAAAATTCTTTCGAGGCTATCTGTACCTTTGCAGCAGGGTTGGTCGCCGGCGTAAATATGGAGGACGACCTGCGAGGTATAGGGATCGAGCTTCCAGGGCCAGTTGCTAGACTTGGCTGTCCGCGAAGCGGCGTCGCAATGGACTTGCGCATAGTCTGCTCGTCTTGCCGTTCTGCCTCGTAACTGATCTGGCAAGTGGAAAAGACTCGATGATATAAGAGTAACGAAATAATATGATGTCCCAGTCGGTAGCGGTACAAAACACTCAACAACTGTCCGCATCGCGCGTCAGTCGACTTCTTGTTCTTGGTACACGCGGCTTTGGTCACTTCCCCTGACTTCGTGAAATTGCAAGCCAAATGTCGGCATACGAGTCCATAATATTTATATCCCGAGAAGTCCTCGTTTATCAGATCCCACCGCTCCGGTCATCGAAAGGCTATTGCGCCGCCGAATGGGACGTCGACAGACCGCTGTGGCGCGGCCGTCTGCGGGTGCTTGAGACTGGTGCTGACGCGACAGCATCTCGAGTCCGGTGCGAACTCCGTCTAGAGGACAATACCACTGGCGAGTTATTTGCAAGTGCGCCGTATTTGGTAACGGGAAAAGGCGTGGAACAAGTTACGGATTCGAGCCGATTTTTCGTGGTCCGGGTCGTGGATGGGGATCGGCATGCGTATTTGGGAATGGGGTTTATGGAACGGAGCGAGGCACTAGACTTTAATATCGCATTGCAAGATTTTAAGAGGTGTGAAATTTATATGTACATATGTTAGAGATTGATTGGACGCTAACTGAGGCAAAGACATGCGAATCCGAGCGCGGAGATCATACCGAGGAGTGGTCCTCATACTAAGGAGGCGGTCAAGGACTATTCGCTGAAAGAGGGTCAGACAATTACGATATCGTTAGGGGTACGGTCAGATTGAATGTTATTGGACTCAAGTACGCGATACACTAACAGATTACGAGTAGAAAGGAACTCATGTCCGCAGATCACCGAATCCCACGACCAAGAATTCGGCCTTGGACTCCGGCGCACTGCCATTCCTGCCACCCCCGCCATCGGCACAGCAGATCAAAGACCAAATGCGTTCGGTGACACATGCCACGGAGGAGGATGATGATGATGATTTTGGTGATTTCGTGTCATAATGAGATGTCATGGCTTTTGGACTTTCTTTCGCATATGTTGGGAATTGCGGTTGCATTCAGTTGTTATAGTTTGTGTAATAAAATATTGTCTATACATGAAAATGCCAAACTCCGAATACCGCCAATGCGAGTATATTAGAAGACCCAAAAGCGCAGTCTCTCACAAGAGGATGTTGTCAATTAGTCGCGTTTTGCTGCCGAATTTGTTGGGCACCCTGACTGCCACGCTCACTATCGCGCCCTTCAGAGGCTGAACTACCTCGAGTTCTTCGAGAGTGTCTTTATCGTTCACGCACACATACTCTATATCGTCTTTGTCAAACTTCTCGGCTATCGACGAGACCACCGCCCCGATGATTTTCTCTGCCGAGGTGTTTTGCCGGTAAACCATGAGCGCGTTCTGGAGGGCTTTGTAGATGACGGCGGCATCTTGCCGGGTTTGATCGGTTAAGTATGCGTTCCGCGAACTTAGCGCCAGTCCGTTGTCGTCTCGAGCCGTAGGTACTACATGTACGACCGATCCGTAGCACAAGTCCTGGACGAGCCGTTTAACGACAACGGTCTGCTGAATGTCTTTTTGGCCGAAATATACACGGTCAGGTGAAACTATGTTGAGTAATTTAGAGACAACGGTTGCCACGCCGCGGAAAAATTGAGGTCGAATTCTGCCCTCCAATTGTTCGGAGAGTCCATGCACGGTCACGAATGCCCCTTTCTGCTCAGCCACGTCGAGTGGGATGCCGTTTGGATAGATTTCCTCGACGCTCGGCGCGAACACCACATCAACCTGTCTATCGTCGTCGACCTGGGCAGCTAATTGTTCGACGTCGGCATCAAAGTCGCGAGGATATGATGCAAGATCCTCTGTCGGTGCAAATTGGGACGGGTTCACGAAGATGGACACAATTGTCGCATCGTTCATTCTCATGGATGACTGGACTAATCGCAAGTGTCCTGCGTGCAAAGCACCCATGGTCGGGACAAATCCCACTGTTTGGCCCTTGATAAGCTGATCGCGCCGCCAGGATCGTACTTCCGCTAGCGTCCGGAGAATCTGGATTTGAGATTTCCTTGGCTCGGGGACCTCGGCCGCGGCCGCGGCTGTGGCCGCAGTAGAGTTGTGTCTAAATGTGCATAACAATGAAGAGCGATTATATATATGTAGTAAATTGAACAGACGCGGGGCCGACGAGGACGACGTCCAACTGCTTCGGGTAACCAAAATAGCCATTCTATCTGTGTTCTCTACCTTCGAGGCAAGTAGAAGAGGGACGGGGTGGCTAATTTAAGTTTCGTCAGTCGCGTGCCCAGGTAGTGAAGCCCAAAATAATATCTTACCACAGTAACCTTCGGGGTCAATCTTTACTGCATTACCATGTATATAGGTCAGTATTGCATTTGCACTTTGTGCGTACGAGATCGAACATGCCGGGATAGTTGAAAGTAGTGAAAATTGGTGGGATTGACTTTTGAGGTTTAATCGCCACATGTGCCAGGAACTTCAGCGTGGATCGCGTACTGGCCAACAGCCAAAAAAAATTAGTCTCCGGCGAAGTTGGTCTGAGCGCCTACGCGACTTTGATTTAATGTAATAAATTACTAAAGATACTTGATTATTTTTGCCCAATATGACTTGCCACTGCATATCAATGTTGTGCTAACTTGGAATTAACAAAAAATGGCACATTATCCGTGGCCGAGGTCGGCCCGAACTAAGTCTGTGGGTTAGGGCTATATACAGCCATGGAAATGCTCAGATACAAAAAATTGTGGTCGTTGGCAAAATAACTGCCAACACAAAACCCAACATTATCGTAAGTGGCATAAAGCCCAATATACTTTTAGCACAGGGTAAGGGCTTCGAACCTTCGGTGGGTGGTTCCTGTCCTGCTTCACTAAACCTGTAACAGGAAAATATGCAGACGACAGACCAAGTCCGGACCGATGAGACGGTAACAGGAATGCGGGACGCCAAAATCCGTTCATAGTCGTGGACACTTTTGGATATGCGAGACTTATGGTCTGAGCAAGGACAGCTCTGTGTATTTAGTTACTGAATTGCTGAGTTTCATCTTATGTGGTCGTATATAAGTTAAAGCTCGCATTAATTATTTCGCCAATGATCGTCCCTCACTCGTTATCAGCTATAAGAGTCCAGATGTTGGATACACTTTAAGGTTAATCTACAATGCGAGGACGACGCAGATCCCGGGATGCCAGTGCCTACATTAACATCATGCTGTATGTCGATTGGCGTGCCTTGCATAGACGATCGCCTGCCGAATATTTAAAAACGCGTTCGACGCGCGACAGGACGCGTGTGGCAGGCAAAGCAAGGCACCCGCATGGTTGGATGCGAAGGTTTAATAAGTGTGGAGTTGTTTGCCATTGGAATTTGTGGCCGCAGCGGACCCTGCAGGATGGCTCTGCTTGCCTACATCAACACCTAGACAAGCAAATTTGTGGTTGGTTCATGTTTCCTGACCATATTGTCCCATTCTGTCAATATACTACTTGAGGTGAGGCAGCAAAGCACAACAATAATAGAATCAGATTATTCGCTATTCCTTTATTTATCCGAGTGCTGGCTTCTGGCCGTTTTGACGCTGTCTCGGCTCCGTGCGGCTTTGGGCCACAAAAACTCTCTGCGAGTTAACCGGCCGACCCAGATGGGGCAGGCTGCGTTCAACTCGTTCTCGCGTAGTATTGCTACCGGTATATTGGGCTGGATCTTATTTGCTACTGCATTCAAGCACATTTATTCTTTTTTCTGTTCAAATTGGTGCGTGTGCGGTCCGTAAGCGCGAAGATGACGCGAGGAGTTGTTGACGCGCCGACGCGACTGGAATGTAGGCACGAGCGCCCCTGCGTTTGTTTGGCGAGAAAAACGCGTCGAGCCCCTGCGCCCGCCGAATCCGAACACAACGCTTGGCCGGGCCGCTGCTACGCCGACTCAGTTCGTGTCTTCACCAGAGTCCTTCGTCCTCGATCTTTTCTTTCTCCTCTCTTCTTGCTCGTTTTGATTTACGGCATCCCACTCTTTTGACCGGCAGTCGTCGCTGCGTGTGCGCGTTCCTTTCGTTGCTTATCTGCGCGTTGTTCGGAATCCACAGTCGTTCTTTGATTCCGCCAACATCCACTCTTTTCGTAATAGCGTACCGACTTCGTAATAAGACTCCTCGCTACCGTTATTCACAATGTCTCCACATCAGCGGCACCATCGCCACGCCGTACACGCCCGCGATTCTCGACCTCAGATCGTCAACGAGAATGATATCGGTTTTGATGCCGTCAAGCGCGACGACGTCCTTCTAGAGGAACCAAAGCTCGTCCGCCGCCAGGTTTTGACTGTTTACAAGACTTTAACTGTCACTCGCGGTCATTCATCAGCAACAGCTGTCGCCGCCGTCGCAGCTGACAATGCTAGCGCTACTGCGCACTTGCCGAAAGCAAGCGTCACGTCCAGCGCAGGTTCGTGACTATTTCTATGCTACTTACAGTACATGGGCACTAACTTGAGTCAGATGTTGCTTCGAAGACACATTCCACAATCACTATTACGAGTACCCGTGCCGCGACCCCTTCTCAAACTACTGCGAACGAAAGCAAGTCTGCTGCTGCTGCATCGTCAGTAGCAGTTGATTCTACCTCTGTTACCCCTACAGCGACGGAGATTAAATCTGCCATCGCCTCTTCAGCTGCTGCGGCTGCCACTACTGCCTCCGTTGATGCTACTGTATCATCTTCGGCATCAGTCGTCACCACCGACGTCGTTCCTTCCTCGACTTCGACCCTGACCGATGCCTCGACCTTGCTTACTGTTATTGTCACGGCAAGCTCTGCATCACCATCATCATCCCTAGCCATCTCCAGCCTTGTTAGCTCGGCAGTGACAACCACCAGTTCCGAAGCGTCAACCAGCGCTTCTTCAACTTCATCGGCCCCTTCTGATACCACTCTTGGTGCCAGTAGCAGCTTCTCAGGTAACAATAACAACGGTAGCACTGACATGTCGTCATCGTCGACGTCTTCTGGTTCATTGTCCGCCGGTGCGCGAGCGGGTATCATCATCGGCGCCATTGCCGGCGCAATCCTGATATTCGCGTTGGCCTTTTTATTAGTCCGCCGTATGAAACAACGTCGTCAGGAGGAGGATAGTGCAAACGAGAAGGCAAATGCCATGTCGTCGTTTTCGTTCGGTGGTCCAGCTAACACTGCGTATCCGCCACCTGCTCACACCATGACCGAAAAAGCACCGCGTCTATCGATCCGTGTTTCACGACCTGTTTCTGGTTTACTTCCTCTGTCTCTTCTCTCCGGTCGCGCAACCAGGTCTTCGACCGGAGCTCTGCAATCTGCCGCTACCGCAGATGCGGCTGGAGGATACGCAAAGATGTCATCCCCACCTGTCTCGATCCGGGGTAGTACCGGAAGCGCAGCTTCTGTCCAGAACGGTGTGCAGGCTGTTCCTCCTGAAGGTTCTAGCTCTCCGACCGCGTCATACGCCTCGTCCATCTCTAGCAAGTCGTCAGGAGAAGAAACCCCTGTTCTCGTCGTTCCCGCACCGCAAGACCCCTTCTCGCCTCCATCACCGACAATAGGAGGTCCTGCAGGAGCAGCTGGCGTTGGATCGACTTCTAACGTCCACCGGGCCATCATGGATTTCAACCCTACAATGCATGACGAACTTGGTCTGAAAGAGGGCCAGCTAGTTCGGATCCTGCACGAGTACGACGATGGCTGGGCGCTGTGCGTGAAGCTCGACCGTAGCGCCCAGGGTGTGTGTCCACGCAGCTGTCTGTCCACCCGTGCTCTCCGACCGCGGCCAAAGAGAGGGGTCAAGCGTCCTGTTCCGTCGGGTAGCGCCATGAAGACCGCGGAACGGAATATCACGGATTTGCCTATCGTTAATACCGAGGCTGCTAATGCCTCCCAGCAGCAACGACCCGGTATGGCCGAGAAATTACCATCGACGCCAACAATCCAGGTTTTTGCTCCAGATAGCGAGCGACCCATTGAAATTGCGTGAAACAGAGTTTTTTTTAGAGAAAAGTAAGGGCTGTAGGATTCTTGTGTTTTGTTATTGGGTTTGGTATAAGTGCTTTTCTTTTATTTTTTTTTCTGTGATATTTTATTTGGCATTGTTAATTAATTCAATTTCTGTTTTGGGCTTTGTCATTTTTTTTGTTATCACATAGAATACACATTGGTGCAACGTTGATGAACGTTGCTTTGCACTTTGCTTATTCCGTCGCGTTTTTTTGATCATTTTATTATTTTCTTGGGTTTTACTTTGTGCGACAATGTACACCTTGTGTATGAATTTTTATGTCTGGATATGTATCGGCGGAAATTGGTTTGTATAGGTAGGAACGAAACTGAGTGTGTATTAACTTGATGACAAGTCACAGTAAACGCAACCACATACTGTATGCCACTACACCCATTTTATAACGCAATTTGCAAATGCAAAAAGAAATTAAGTGGCCCTAGGGGCCCTAGAGTAATTTCACAATGCCCTTACGACCTCGTCTGTGTCACGTAAGAGACCTAACCCTATGCACTTTGTTACCCGGTGTACATGAAATCAAAACAAACGCGTCAAAATCGAGGCAAACAAACTAACTAACTAGTGCAATATTGCTCTTGGACAAGTCGGGAGACCAAAAAACTCGCGTGCTGCGACGGTGTGAGAGCACAGGGGCCACACAAGCTGCGTGGGTAAATCCCGGACTTTGGTTTTAAAAAGAATCAACAATGCCAAGAGCGAAGAAAACAATTACGACGGGGCAAGCTGTTGTTGGGAAGCAAAAAGGGGTCCAAAAATCCACTGTTGCAAAAAAGAAAACGAGCTTGGGGACATTATCTGCACTTGTTAATTCGACCGATGACGAAGACTCGAACAGCAACGCCAGCGAGCCGGAACATGATGATGCCGATGTGGGACCCCAGGCAAACAAGAACAGTCGAAAGCCTGTCATGAGAGGTCCGAAGACAATTGGAAATGGAAGGAAGAGAGTTCCGAAGAGTACGAGTGAAGATGTCCCGGAACTCGATGCCCCTGAGATGAATGGTATTTAATGTCCGAGTAAAATCACAGATGGTTAACTAATATATATTCTAGGTCCGAAGCCCAAAAAGGCGAGGTCGAAACCACTTACCGCAGTCACAAATATGGCAGGGGTCGCATCCTCTACACCTCAATCAGCAATCGTCCCATCGGAGTCAAAGCCAAGGCAAGCAAAAAAGCCGGTTCCAAAGTCGCTCCTTTCACAAAAGCTGGAGTACATTCCAGAAACTCAAAATGCATACGACAACGACCCACCATCCCCTGCCACTGACATGCAGCAGCTACACAAGACGGAGGTGGTTGCAATTGAATCGGGCGAAGCGTATAGAACACTACAAAAGCATTATGACGCCTTACAAACTCGATTTTCGCAACTATCAGAACTACGAGAGACGACGGCCGAAGCTGCGCTTTCTTCTTATCGCGAGTCAGCCGAGCGCAGATACGCGGCCGCCGACGACTTAATAGCTACGCTTCGGGCAGAGCTGAGCGAGCGATCCAACCAGATCAAAATGATGAGCTCTCGGGTTGAGGAAGCTACAAATGCGGACCGTGAACTAGACGAATTGGAAAAGGCAGTTCAAAAACTGCAGCAAGAGAATGCTGTTTTACAAAGTAAATTACTTGCACGGGGGGCACCCGTTGCTGGAGCCGGAGGTAGTGCAGCCATCGCGCAACTCAAAGAAGACTTGTTTTCTGACCTCAGCGGCTTGATTATTCGCGATGTGCGAGTCGAACAGGACAAGACGCTGTACGATTGTTTACAAACAGGCCGGAATGGAGCGTTTCATTACAAGATTTCAATTCCGAGGAACCCAAACGATGGTGGACTTCCACATGGGTCTGCCACAGCAAATGGGAGTGGTGGGGGTTATGAGGACACTGAGATCACTTTTGTACCCATGCTCGATGACAAGCGAGACGCATTTTTGATGTCCCTGTTGCCGGACTACTTCACCGAGCCGTTGACGTTTATGAGGAGCGCTGCCGCGCAGTGCTACTGGAAGATTGCGCAGGCGCTGCAGAAGAAGTTGTAAGGTAAAATACATTTGTATGGTCAGTCAGTGGCGGTGTATTTTCTATCAAAGCCTATTCTCATGGTAAAATGCAATATCGACAGCTCCAAATTTCCCTTATATTCCTACACTTCAAAATGCAATCAATCCATCCGTTCCAGATATTGTACAATACATCTCCCTGTGAAGATCATATATTAGTCCCGTTTCGTGCTCGAGTATCCAGTACTGAAAATACTGAAATCAGGTGCAAGTCCAGCAGCAATAGCTTGCCTCATGGCCGATCGTGCCCGGGCGCGTTGGGGAAAGACAATGACCAAGAAATAAAACGCGGCAATGGCGAACGCGATAACGCCAGACGCAACACAATAAGATAAAATCGCAAACGAGGCCACGCTTTTATCCTCCTGCTTTGGAGCTCGCGTAATAGGGAACCACCGTACGTTAAATTGCAAAGTCAATTCGTCTCCGATGATTATACGGGTGGTTGAGGATGGATAGATCGGATATGCCACCACGGAAGTGACATTGGCGCCTAAATTATTGCTCGGTTGGCCGTTTATCAGATTATCGGCGTACGTGAAGATAATGTTAAACTTAGTCGCGATATCAAGATGGGATTGTTCAAGCTTGCCCTGTACAGAGAAGACGGCTGGCGCAAACAAGTTCTCACTTCCCAATCGCGCTGGTACGCGACAACTTAGCGGCGCATCCTGATGAACGTATAGCTGTAACATATGATAGAATTCGTCCACTACGACGAACGTGCAATTCACTTTATTGTCACTGTCAACACCAAATGGGAACGACAGCGGACGATTGGTCTCTTGGCACACAGGAAACGAATTGTATATAATCATGCCCGAGTCAGCATCAGTGACATGCTCGCCGTTGTCGATATCCCGGACCATGCAGGCAAGCTCGAGCTGTGATTTGAGTTTATAGCCTGCGCCTTCGACTATTGGGAATGAAATTCGTTTGATAGGGCGCGATGATGACTTTTGTTCGTCTTTCGGATTGTCTTCGCCGTGATCATGATCTTCGTCCCGTTTGAGGACGGCTGGAGCGCTGTCGTCAGTTACCGACCTGGCCACCTTCTCCTGGCCCTGCTTAGCATTTGACATCTTTCCGACTTCTTTTTCTATTTTGTCTCCTGTCACTGCGCGGGAATCATCTCCTGTCACAGACGCATCAGCAGTCGTTTCTTGCAAGATTGTCTCCCGTGACGGTGGTTCTTCTGGACTCGTCACCTTTCCGGTCTTGTCGAGTGACTCGCTGTTGCCAGGAACTGTTAGTGGCGTCAATAATGACTCGCCTGGCACGGTCATGGCTGCATCATCGTGAACATCCATTACGGGTACTCTCTGATCTCGCCGTAAAGGCAACTCGACAGCATCCACGAAGATTCCTGAGAGGATAGTCCACCCGGTCAATGACAATGCTGTAATGTGAGAGTAATTTGGCCATGATATTCGCTGATTAACGGCTCGAGGTACTGATAACAGCGGGAAAAGCGCAACGACGACAATTATATGCGGCCGCATTGTGGCTGCTGCCCAATGATTGTATCCGGAAGTGTAAATCCTTCTGTAGTTCCACACAGACGCTTCTTTTTGTACTCGGTCGTATTGTTCTAAGCTATGGCTGATTTTGAATCGTGGTTAGCTGGTTTGTCCTGCCCTGTTCATAGTGATGGCAGCTTCGAGTATTTCCTACGTTGCATGACGAACGCCTGAACTATGGCGCGGCTCGTCCATAAAAGTAGCCCCCCGCATAGAATGGAAGTTTAATTTTTTTCCTCATATCTACTTAGACAGTTCGTTTTCTGCCGCTAGCAGTAGCTTGGTTAATTTAACGACGAACTGATCAAGAATTTCTACAGCAGAGAGCTACTACCGAATCATCGAAATATGACACTTCATGCAGCGAAGGCATTACTCACTAGCGACGTGCTGATCGCGACTGCGACAAAGGCACCCATACTGCGGGGCCCGTCCTCAATGCTTGCGCGGAAGCTCATTGCTTCTCAAATAGTGAAGCATTCTTCGTCGATTCCGAACGTTGCAATTAGTGGTTTACCAACTGGATCAAGGTGTCTGCACGTTGCAACTCCTCTGACCCGTATGGCGCGTGGGTCCTCGCCAACACAGATTTCAAAGATGATACGGCTCACAAATTCGACCCTATTAACGGTGCCGACTGTGATATATACTCAGAAGCAAACGTACTCAACACATAAAGATGGCGCCGCCGCTTTTCGGTCCGTGGAAAAAGGTGCAGCAGACAGTACTGTGACTAAGGTTTGGAATGGAACGAAGAGTGCGTTTTCATTCTCGTTTTACACCATATTTATCGCGTCCGGATTCATTGCCGCGGTTAGTTTGTCTGGTAGATTATGGTATTATATTTATGATCTTGGTGACTGATGATCGTTAAGTGCTACGTTATATGGAGTTTAATCCAAACATTCGCTCTTCCCTCTGGCGATGTCCAATTGTTCAACCACTCTGCCGAAATCGTGAAGCGAAATCCTGAATGCCAGAGGCTAATAGGACCTCGTATGAGATTTCACGGTGAATCCGCGGGGACTAATCGATGGACCCGGAATCGGCCGGTGGTTTCTCGTCGAGTGACGGATCAGTTCGGTAACGAGCATATTTTGATGCGATACTGTGTCGAAGGGGATTTTGGAGAGGGTATAGTGCAGTTGGATATGACCAAGAAAAGTGGGACTGACAAGTTCGACTATCGATATTTACACGTTCATGTCGGAGGTAGGTGGACGGCGATAGTTTGTGCTTTATCCGGGATGGCTAATATGGGCATATAGATAACATCATTCGAATAATCGACGATCCGACCAAACAGCCGAAACCAAAGGGGAAAGTCTCGTTTATGGGGGTGACGGTGTTTTAACTTTGGTGTCAATAGTTACTCAAAGTCAGGCCCACAGCGGGTTATCAATCTCGAGAAATTGTACATACAGAAGGAATACGTCTAATGGCCACCATAGTGTCGCATATAGCCCGTCAATCACAGCCCAGGGCCTCTACCGCGTTAATGTGGGTCGACATAACTGCTTCTCATTAATTCTGGCCGCAGTGCTATCTCTTACCAAATTCAGCCCGAGCTAGGTGAATGATGAAAGGGCTTACCCGGAATATCCGAAGTGATATTAACACAGAACATTTTGTGAAATGTATCGCACCAGTATTATATAAACCGCATATATTCATATAAGAGTAACTGAGCAGTCCTCGACTTACTAGAGGCGTAAGAATGACGATTTATTACTTGGTGTCAAGCTCGGAGTGTGTAGCAGTTAATTTACCTTGGGTGCTCACTGGTGACATAATCGGAAACAACATAAGGCGTAGTATGCGGCTCAATTTACCGAATGGGGAAATTGTTATACCGTAGTCGGTATAGCTTCTTCTGAGTGCGGGGGTAGATGTAGAATTTAGCGCTTCCGCCGCACTGCCACGACTCCTCGGCTGTACGGTCGTGCATATCCCTTCCCAAAGATTTCCCTTGGTTAAAGCTTCATGAATACCATCGACAGCTTCCGCACAGTCGCCTACACGTCGCCGCCTGCTATTTCGTTCTCGTCTGTACGCGGGTTGGCAGTATGCCCAGTCTATCTTTAGGCTGGCATCACAAGGGTTCGTCGTCTGTGTCGGCAGCTGACTCTGTCTCGCGCGACAGCATGCCTCCCAGGGATTCGTCAAGAGATCAGTCCCGGCCGCCGTCTCGCGCTGGTCGCCGTGGCCGGTCCGCATCTCATTCCATTGGGGTATCGTTCTCTACCTCACGCTCGCTGTCAGTCGACTCATTGTCGACTTCGCTTCGTTCCCGCTCAAGGAATAGCTCGACGACATCGTTCTTCTCTCGGTTCAGAAGGTCATCGGCTTCGACCGCCGGCAGCGATGGGCTCTCTGTACCATCGACTCCCACTGATTCGCGCGATGACATGGCGCTAACAATTAATTTCAAGCACAAACCATTCAATCGGCGACGCGCCAGGACCCTCGAGACCATTCCGCAGAATGCCGCGGCTACCAATCTACGATCGTCGTTGACGCGGATGTCTCGCAGCGGCTCCCAGAACTCGGCGAGACCACCCATGTTCACGGCTGCGTCGGATACTAGCATAGGCAAGTCAAGTGAGAATTTGAATGCAAAGTCGCGACCGGGGTTCTCTTTCCAGCGCCGACATGTGCAAGACTTGTCGAGATCGCGGGTCACATTCGAAGAGCCCGAGCATCCACTTCACGAGTCCATGTCGTCTTCGAGCTCATTGCGGTCACGACCGACGTCGCCGACTCCGGATTACTTGTCGACCCTGCGGATACCAGATGCGGTGTCTGGCTACTTTTCTTCCCGTCGACCGCGGTCGATAATGTCTTCATTGAGTGAGAACGATATTCATCGCAAGGAAGACGACAGTCTTTCAAAATATAGTGTCTCGGCTCCAATATCTCCCCGCAGCTCGGAGCCCACTCCATCGTCAAGTCCCTCATCATCGTCTTCATCCTTATCCAATTATAAAAGCTTGGCCAAGCTACGGAAACGGGTCGCATCTGCATTATTTTCAAACTCATCATCACAAAAGGAAGCGTATGTCGAACGCTTATCGGCATCACGGAGTAGTTCAGAGGTCAATGTGGCGGACTCGCGACCGTCCTTGACCCCGTTA
The DNA here is from genome assembly GCA_003705905.2 of Lipomyces sp. NRRL Y-11553. Lineage (NCBI taxonomy): Eukaryota > Fungi > Ascomycota > Lipomycetes > Lipomycetales > Lipomycetaceae > Lipomyces > Lipomyces sp. NRRL Y-11553. Next base: position 8,044 of record PPJW02000016.1, on the reverse strand, counting down.
GCTACGTCTCCTGTTCCAGCAGCGACGTCAGGTGGGAATTGAAAATTGCAAAATTTGTTTCGCTATACGCGGTTCTAACTTTCTCCAAGGTGTAGCCTCCCCTCTTACCAGGTCTTTTTCAAATCTCTCGCATTCAAGCAATTCCACTACGACTTCGTCAGCACTACCCGTACACGGGCGACCACGCAGTCAGACACTGTCGTCTCTCGACAACGACAGACGGACTCGCCGTGAATCCAATCAACTAAATCAAATTACCAATATTACGAGTCTACTTTCGCTGCGGCTGCGCGCTGGCAGTGAGCCGAATTTCGCCGAACTAAAAGCGCGCGAGAATTCTCGTGTTCAGCAAAATTCACAAACGCCTCGACGATCAGGGTCACTCCTCCCTCTTGCATTATTAGACACGCAACTACCGGACAGGCACGAGGGTGAGAGTCCGGCAGATTATTTGAAACGAGTAGAGTCTTTGGTCAGTCGAAACTATATTGCGATTTTGCTTTCCAAAAGCGACGACGAGTTCTATCAGACCGTTTTACGCATGTTTTGTAACAAGTTCAATTTTGTGGACGATCCAATTGACATGGCACTGCGGAAATTTTTGCTGGTGGTGCAATTGCCAAGGGAGTCGCAGCAGATTGATCGAGTTTTAGATGCCTTTGCGCAGCGGTATCATTACTGCAACCCCGAGGTATATATTTCGAAAGGTCAGTGTTTTTGTGAGTCGGCTGCTTTTGGTCGAGTAAATCTAATACTTTGGGGATAGACCAGGCATATGTCATTACTTTCTCATTGGTGATCTTGCATACGGATGCATTTAACAAGAGCAACAAGCACAAAATGCAAAAACCTGAGTACGTTCGGAATACGCAAGTTGACGGCGTGGCCAACGAGGTTCTTGAAGTGTGTAGCCTTTATCTGACCCTGGCTGGGAGGCAACACCAAAGCTAATCCATGAACAGTGCTTGTTTGATAACATAACCTACACACCCTTTATTCACATGGACGAAGAAATCTATTCCAATGCCAGTGCTACCTATTCCGAGAAGTTGTCTGATCGGTTTAGTCTTGGCAAGTCGCGGAAGAGCCTGACAATAGGAAAGCCAATGAAGGAGCCAGAAGATCCATATGTTCTGATTGCTGAGGTATGATGACCCTGTCGCGAACTATTTTCGATAGAGTAATGCTGATTCTCTTTAGAACCGACTACAGGACGTGCGACCTGCATTATCTGATGTGCTCAATCTCGAAGATCCGTATTCATATGTCGGCACGGCTCCGCAATTTGAAGTCAAGAGTCTACACCGGGAATTCATTAATGGTCCACTCCTGCAGATTCTGCCTCTACGACTACGCCAACCAATGCTGGTATCACCGGAGGTTGGAATCAACAGTTACGTGATACAGCCAGATAACACAATGAAGTACATTAAAATTGCAAAAATCGGAGTTCTTACCTCGCTGGAGCGAAAAAAGAAGAAATCGTCCAAAGCGCACTGGAGATCTTGGGGTGCAGTGCTGACGTTATCACGCGTGTATTTCTTCAAGGATGTGAACTGGGTGCGCGGGCTAATGGACCAGCTCGATGCCACAATGGCAGAAGACGAGAAGGCCGAACCCGGACACTATGGTTCCTATTTGTTTCCGCCGATTCAAGGATTTCATGCGGACGAGGTGATGTCGACGCAAAATATGGTCGCTCTGCTTGATCAGAGTTATACAGGACGCAACCATGCGTTTGTTCTTATTGCAAAGGGAGGCGTGCAAGATTGGTTTGTGGCTGATTCGGAGGCCGAAATGAATGATTGGATTACCAAGGTGAATTACGCGGCCGCGTTGAACTCGTCGGGAGCAAATATGCAAGGTGTTGAGAAATCGGCCGATGGAAATCCTGACCTGCAGCATTTGGTCGGCAGCCTGACCGCGTCGCAGCCTGGATTTCCGACCATGACCCGGAGCCCTGTGAATGAAAAATCGAAAACTATTCTCTTCTCGTCTCTGTTCTATGACGATGGGAACCTTCAGAGTCAATTATCGGAAGCCAGGTCAGCAAGTTCGGATGACGAAGCCATGACTGAATTCGCGTTACAAGTGTCGGAACGGAGGCGGGACGCATTGGAATCCCAGGTTAGAGAACTTGAGGACCAATTATTTTCACAGACACAAGAACTCGATGAAGATTACCGCACGGCCAAGCATCTGAGTATATTGACGCCAATAATGCCACGAACCCGAGACTCGCTGATATTGTCGGCCGGCATGGTCGCGGCCAAGATGGATTGGTTGCGAATCGAAGTCATGCGGACGCGATGTTTTCGAGAAATCTTGGTCAAAGAACTTGATAGTGAGCGCGAGATGATAGGGTTGCTCAAAAAGAAACTTGCGGTTCAAAAACAATTGTCAATGCGCGATGAAGAGAAGATGGGTGGAGGACCGGATGGAGTTGGCAATGATACTGTTATTACGTTTGCTTTGTTGAATCCGGCTAGTTGATGGATGCTTCATTTTGTTACGTTTTTGTTTTAAGGGCGTCTTTTTTTGTTAGTATTGAATGTATGGGTTTTATGTCTCATGGCTGTATTTATATATAGGGGATAGATGGGGATCTGGTTTTGCTTGAAAATGTTTGTTAGTCATAGATGCTAAAGGGCGTATGAATTTATGGATTTTAGTGTTAATTACGGAAGACCGTCACTAATGACTTCAAGCCAGAGCAGAGTTTGCTCACAAATTTAGTTGATAAGAGACTCTGAAATGCAAAGACGGGACCTAATCAAAAGCGGTCACATAAGTACCCCACGTGACTCGTAGTAAAGCTTCGAACTACAGCGTACTGCAACTGTTGTAACTCCACACGATTGGTGGCCTTTTCTAAACCCACTAAGGCTCAGATATATAGGACGTAAAAGATTTTCAGTTTATGTCACTGGCTCTATTTACAGAGCTATTGCGAAGTTATATCATAACCGGCTGAGCCCGTTTGATAGTACGCGTGGTCGGACCCTTAACAGCGCTTATTATTGCCCGTTCCTGGCCGTCGTAGTTCTTAGAAGGGAAAGTGGCCGCGCCAAAAAGTTTTCGCGCGGACAGGATAAGGTTCGGCATGGCAAATTCCGTGTCGTGGACCCTAATTTTAATAAATTTGACAACTTTGTTCCTTGGATTCGTACACGGCAAGGCCACGCGACAATCTCTGTGCCTGATGGAAACCAGATCCGACGTGAGCCACGTGTGAAGAAGAAGCCATAGGATTGTTCTATAGACAGATTATAAAGAAAAGACACAGAAATAGTGTCCAAGATGACGTTATTTTTATCGACAATTAATTGTTTAATCCAGTAAGTACGACAGCCTGCGACGTACCAAATTACAGTATATATGTCCCTGACACGGAACAGCAGTATTGGTATCACTATACGCAGGGGCAAAAAAAAAGGAATCAAATATTACTTTAATCACTGTACTATGGTCCAGCTCAGGGTTCTCGTCAGAATCTGGATAACTACTATGACCTGGCATCTTTGCCCAAATCCGCTGCATGTTACCTGATAACAGTCGCTGTGTGATTTGGTCCCTTTGCAATTTAATACATAGGTAACTAACTAAATGACATTTTGATGATTTCCTACTCAGGGTAAGGGCCGCCTCGAAGTGACTATGTTTTGATAAAGTTGATCCGGTCTATCAAAATGAGTCCGTCGACTATTTTGCATGATTCCTGAATCCGTACTGTTACTTGATTAAAAAAATTTGATTTAAACGTGTTACCAACGATTTTTTTTTTCATGATCACGAGTTGGCCCATGTGAGCAAGGCTGGGGAAATAAGCAGTCATCTAAATGGGGAAGACAGGGGATAATCGGGACGGGAGAAATCAATTTTGCTTGGCGGCAGTGTGTGTTTTAAGTCTATATTATTTTACAAGCCCATTAATATTAGTAATATTTGGCCCGGTTTTGGTCCCACAGGTCTCCAGGCATTCGTGCATGATATCAGAGCCAAGGAATATCAATCAAAAATTGCATGACCTACCTATTATTAGAACTAATGTCATAAGACAGAAAGGATGTTACAATAATGATCATGCAAATTTTATTGGAGGTACACTCTAATTGAAGACAAATGTTACAAGACCTCCAGCAGAAGGCTGCGATTGGCTCTTAACGGCAATTAGTTACGAGTACGTAGTACGGATATGTTGAGCATATACGCGACGCTGTTTCACAACCAATTGGAACGGTGAACACAAGGCACGATTGGAATACAGCTCCAGAGCCTACGTAAATTACGTCAGTTGTGCTATTTTCTACGTTTACAGATCCTTATATCTATAATTAACCGTTTTCCGTCGTGACGGCGTTGACGTCGCTCGCCAGACGGTGGTGGTGATGACGTAACCGATCTGTCTCATCAAGATCGAAGTATACATTTATAGCAATATCGCATAGGGATCATCACGACCATTACTGAAATAGTTGCTGCCGCTTATAGCTCTAGCCACGGAAAGGAAACGGTACTGTAGGTTGTTTTTTTGCATGGACTACTTACTAGCTAGCTAGGGATTGTCAGCGCAAAAATCAAGTTCCCTGGTTCTGATTACCTTTCAGGGTTAGGTTTTAGTTTAATTTAGTGGAAGCCGTAGGCTAATTAATCTGGGCCTGCGAGCCTTGGCCATCATGAATCTACTCGATTAACCGCAAAGGTCTTTGGTGTGAAATCTACTAATCACTCGGCGTAAAAGCCCCCCAGATGTTGTTGGCCTTTGTCTCACACATGCAGGTCGGGCAGTTTAGTCCGTGGCTAATAGCTGCAGTGATATATTAGTATTATTAGCTTATGTATTAATCCCAGCCGCCGTCTTATGGGGCACGAGGCCATAGTCGTGATGGTGCAAAATGCTCTGCTCTGTGTGGTCGGTGGAGGATATTTACTTAGGGGTGGCTGGCGGGAATCTGATTTGTAGCCGGATCGACGGACTAATCAGCAGCAAACTCCGCAAAGTCCATAACTACTGCATGGAGAGAGATCCACAGAATAATGACATGCCTCTCTCGATGGCGGGATAGCGTGTAGGTGGAGGATAGCGTAGGTCAGGTTACATAGTACTTTATGCATTGCTGACTCGGCCTAGTTAACTTAGCCATCGCTACTGCGGCTCTGGTCACTAGTTCAAGTTAGTTAGTTGACCATACTAAATTTGTCCATCTCAATTCGGTGGCCAACTCGTGTCTCGGACGCTGAGGCAAAAAAAAAAAAATTTGGTCTAGCAGATGCATGCAGATCCTTTTTTCTTGCTACAAAGTCATCGACAATTTAGAGAGGTCTAGTCAATAAAAAAGTTAACTACTGTATCCCTTGTTACCTGCTTGCTGCTGGTGGGCCCAGTCGCTAGTGGTGCAGGACTGGACCCCCATCAAGAAGAGCCAATCCGGATTTGGATTCGGATCACAGCCGAAATTGAATGGGGCTCCATGTCAACTCTCCTTTCATTCCGCCAAAAAAAAAAAAAAAAAGAAGAAAGACAGCGGCTTATTTGTCTAGGATTTTGATGTCACACTCACACACATATTTGACATTAGGCATTCCGGAGAAATGTGTTTTAAGTAAACCATCTACCTGCTACAAATTATCACGATATATTAAAAAAGCTCACGAGCTACGACCTCATTATCTCACGTTATTAAATGAATCGTTCCGGGTGGTTGGAAGCGGAACCCTCTCGGAAAAATTTTGCTGAGATCCAACTTTCTATTGTTAGATCGAACAGAGGAAACTCTATTAGGTGGTCCGCGTGCTAAAATTAAATCCTGCTAAACCATTGGGGTTGAAACTTGTCTCCCAACGAAAGCCGTGCTGGGAGAGCGTCGGCTAGCTCCAGATGAGTCAAAACCTATAACAGCGAACATGACAATCGCAGTCTGTAATAATAATTATATGATTTTATATTCAGATGTACAATATATTATATATAATTATGTATATATAATATGCAGAGCAATCCCAAGATATAATCCGATCCCATGACATTCTTATATAAACAGTTTGAGAAACTAGAGCTAATCAAAAACAAAAACAAAAAAAAAATTAACCACAGATAACACCAACCGATAACCGTTCCGCGATGGACAAATACCATCAATATCAAATAAAACATGTAAACAATTATACTACTAATTATAATAATAATAATAATACATCGCAAGAGCAGAAATCCAAAACAATCTTCTACTCAGCGTCCTCCTTATTTTCAATGTCGTCTAAACTGTCCCGCCGGCGGTGATCATCTTCGACGACGTCGTCTTCATGCTCCGGCGTCGTGCTCGCAGTCGCATTATTGTTGTTTGCCAAATGTTGCTGATGTGCCTTTGAGCGCCTGAGCCGGCGTAGCCGTCCTTGCATAAGGTAATAGGCCCCGCGACGAACAATAACTTCCAGCAAGCTGCGTTCATACCCATACAAGTCCCGAGTCTGGCGATAGATCTCCTCGATGATCCGTCGTCGTTCTTTTTCCTCGGTGTCCCGGATCCAGGTCCGCTCACCAAGCGGAAAGCCTTGGTCTTGGAGAATGCTAAGGATATGCTGTTCGCGAGACCGAGCTTCGTCGGGGTCATGGGCAAGACCCATGCGAGCGTGAAGATCAGGTAACGGAATCCGTGACTCGCTCTGTTTCCGTGGCGCCCGAGGTGGTCGCGGTGGTGTCGTGGTGGACGGTACTTCTGTAGCTAGCGTCGTGGTCAGACGTGGCGAGCACGCAGCCGACGACACGGTAGAGCTGCTCGGGTTGAAGAGCGGATTTCCAGGACTGTACGCAAGCGAGGGTGACGACATTGGCGTCGAGAGTTCCGATGAGTTGGTGGACGAAGACACAGAAGACATGTCCGAAAATGACGAGATATCAGATGCCATGCGCATTCGCTTTTGCTGCCGCAGGGCCCCGGTCAGATCAAGGCCAAGACCAAGTGCATTTGCCAGGTCTTGACTTGTAAGGCTCGATAAGTCGATTGTGGGAGGGAATTGCAGGAATTGCTTTTGTTGCTGCTGTTGTTGCTGCTGTTGCTGCTGTGCAAGGGCAGCTGCAATTGCAGCAAAGTTTGTATTTGCCAGGGACCGGTTTGCAGCGGTCGCGGTCGTGGTTGCAGTCGCGTTGGCATTGGCATTGGCGAGAAGCAGGTCTGCTGGCGTCGAGACCCTGATGTCGTCAAATATCTTTGGCCTGCTTATGCACGTTAGCGTTCCGCCGGGTTGCACCGCACATCCAAAATGGATAAGCATACATTGGCAAGTGCTGGGAATCATTAAGACAGAATCCATTGCTTGTGTCGTCGTCCGGGAATGTTAGGTTGGCCTTTGAGGGCCAGTCAAAAGAGAGATCGAGAGGATGGACTGTTTTTGAGTCTGAGTCATCGGTGCATAGTACCGCGACGGATCCGTCGAGAAAACTGTTTGTCGAGAGCGACGAGCCGAAGAAGGACGGGTTGATAAAGTCATCAGCAGGTGTGGTAGGTGAAGGGTAGTCGTCGAAGCTGACCCAGGACGACACGTCGTCGGTCGCGGGAGTAACTGAGAGGACATCCATTGAGTGAAATAGAGACTGATTAATTGTAACAAATGAATGAATGAATGTGCGATTGATAATAAACGAAAATGAACGAACGACAATTGTTGTGTAGGAAGACTGAAGACTATGGGCGTTTGTAGTTTGAAGAACCAAGGGTCCACGGCGACTAGTGTGGGTCAAGAGGATATTTGTACTTTGTCGGGGGGAGCGTACAGTGTGTTTGGCCCAAATGGACGATAGTACGGTCAAGGCACGGGCCGGTGCCTTTTTTTGTCCAGAATGTTAATAATATAATAATAATTATAATAGAGGGATTTAGCAACACTTTTTTTTTGATATCATAGCTGCCACTAAACCCTATTGGGACTTTTTCGTGGGGGTCCAGTCCCAATCAGGAAGTTGCCTCGTTATACAACGCAAAAAATTTGACTGTGTTGTCAAACTCTTGTGAATTTTTTACTGTCCCACTTAGGCCTAGCTCCGGGC